>CAMAOD020000016.1:3503092-3515592 GCA_945859595.2 Megachile willughbiella | reverse complement strand
AGACAGAGACAGAGACGGACATGGAGACGGAGGCGGAGACAGAGACAGTGACAGAGACAGAGACAGAGACAGAGACAGAGACAGAGACAGAGACAGAGACAGAGACAGAGACAGAGACAGAGACGTGGGCAGAGACGGAGACGGAGGCGGGGACAGAGACGCGGAGACAGAGACAGAGACCGAAACAGAGAGAGAAGCAGAGAGAGAGATAGAGGCAGACACAGAGACAGAAATGGAGACGGTGTCGGAGACAGAGTCAGAGACAGTGACAGAGACAGAGACGGAGACAGAGACTGAGACAGAGACAGAGACAGAGACAGAGACAGAGACAGAGACAGAGACAGAGACAGAATCAGACACAGAGACAGAGACAGAGACAGAGACGGACATGGAGACGGAGGCGGAGACAGAGACAGGGACAGAGACAGAGACAGAGACAGAGACAGAGACAGAGACAGAGACAGAGACAGAGACAGAGACAGAGACAGAGACAGGGACAGAGACAGAGACGGAGATGGAGACGGAGGCGAAGGCAGAGACAGAGACAGAGACAGAGACTGAGGCGTAGGCAGAGACGGAGACGGAGACAGAGACAGAGACAGAGACAGAGACAGAGACAGAGACAGAGACGGAGACGGAGGCGGGGACAGAGACGCGGAGACAGAGACAGAGACCGAAACAGAGAGAGAGGCAGAGAGAGAGATAGAGGCAGACACAGAGACAGAAATGGAGACGGTGTCGGAGACAGAGTCAGAGACAGTGACAGAGACAGAGACGGAGACAGAGACTGAGACAGAGACAGAGACAGAGACAGAGACAGAGACAGAGACTGAGACGTAGGCAGAGACGGAGACGGAGACAGAGACAGAGATAGAGACAGAGACAGAGACAGAGACAGAGACAGAGACAGAGACAGAGACAGAGACAGAGACAGAGACAGAGACAGAGACAGAGACAGAGACAGAGACAGAGACGTAGGCAGAGACGGAGACGGAGGCGGGGACAGAGACGCGGAGACAGAGACAGAGACCGAAGCAGAGAGAGAGGCAGAGAGAGAGATAGAGGCAGACACAGAGACAGAAATGGAGACGGTGTCGGAGACAGAGTCAGAGACAGTGACAGAGACAGAGACGGAGACAGAGACAGAGACAGAGACAGAGACAGAGACAGAGACAGAGTCAGAAACAGACACAGAGACAGAGACAGAGACAGAGACGGACATGGAGACGGAGGCGGAGACAGAGACAGAGACAGAGACTGAGGCGTAGGCAGAGACGGAGACGGAGACAGAGACAGAGACAGAGACAGAGACAGAGACAGAGACAGAGACGGAGACGGAGGCGGGGACAGAGACGCGGAGACAGAGACAGAGACCGAAACAGAGAGAGAGGCAGAGAGAGAGATAGAGGCAGACACAGAGACAGAAATGGAGACGGTGTCGGAGACAGAGTCAGAGACAGTGACAGAGACAGAGACGGAGACAGAGACTGAGACAGAGACAGAGACAGAGACAGAGACAGAGACAGAGACTGAGACGTAGGCAGAGACGGAGACGGAGACAGAGACAGAGATAGAGACAGAGACGTAGGCAGAGACGGAGACGGAGGCGGGGACAGAGACGCGGAGACAGAGACAGAGACCGAAGCAGAGAGAGAGGCAGAGAGAGAGATAGAGGCAGACACAGAGACAGAAATGGAGACGGTGTCGGAGACAGAGTCAGAGACAGTGACAGAGACAGAGACGGAGACAGAGACTGAGACAGAGACAGAGACAGAGACAGTGACAGAGTCAGAAACAGACACAGAGACAGAGACAGAGACAGAGACGGACATGGAGACGGAGGCGGAGACAGAGACAGGGACAGAGACAGAGACAGAGACAGAGACAGAGACAGAGACAGAGACAGAGACAGAGACAGAGACAGAGACAGAGACAGAGACAGAGACAGAGACAGAGACAGAGACAGAGACAGAGACAGGGACAGAGACAGAGACGGAGATGCAGACGGAGGCGGAGGCAGAGACAGAGACAGAGACAGAGACAGAGACTGAGACGTAGGCAGAGACGGAGACGGAGACAGAGACAGAGACAGAGACAGAGACAGAGACGGAGACGGAGGCGGAGACAAAGACAGAGACAGAGACAAAGACAGAGACAGAGACGGAGAGGAAGACGGAGGCGGAGACAGAGACAGAGACAGAGACAGAGACAGAGACAGAGACAGAGACAGAGACAGAGACAGAGACAGACACTGAGACAGAGACAGAGACAGAGACAAAGAGGCAGAGTCACATAGACCGAGTCACGGGGACAGAGATGCAGAGACAGAGACACGGAGACAGAGACAGAGACGTAGGCAGAGAGGGAGACGGAGACAGGGACAGGGACAGAGACAGAGACGGAGACAGAGACAGAGACAGAGACAGAGACAGAGACAGAGACAGAGACAGAGACAGAGACAGAGACAGAGACGTAGGCAGACACGGTGACGGAGGCGGGGACAGAGACGCGGAGACAGAGACAGAGAGCGAAACAGAGAGAGAGGCAGAGAGAGAGATAGAGGCAGACACAGAGACAGAAATGGAGACGGTGTCGGAGACAGAGTCAGAGACAGTGACAGAGACAGAGACGGAGACAGAGACTGAGACAGAGACAGAGACAGAGACAGAGACAGAGACTGAGACGTAGGCAGAGACGGAGACGGAGACAGAGACAGAGACAGAGACAGAGACAGAGACAGAGACGGAGACGGAGGCGGAGACAGAGACAGAGACAGAGACAGAGACAGAGACAGAGACAGAGACAGAGACAGAGACAGAGACAGAGGCAAAGACAGAGACAGAGACAGAGACAGAGACAGAGACAGAGACAGAGACAGAGACACAGAGACAGAGACAGAGACAGAGACAAAGACAGAGACAGAGACAGAGACAGAGACAGAGACAGAGACAGAGACAGAGACAGAGACAGAGACAGAGACAGAGACAGAGACAGAGACAGAGACAGAGACGTAGGCAGAGACGGAGACGGAGGCGGGGACAGAGACGCGGAGACAGAGACAGAGACCGAAGCAGAGAGAGAGGCAGAGAGAGAGATAGAGGCAGACACAGAGACAGAAATGGAGACGGTGTCGGAGACAGAGTCAGAGACAGTGACAGAGACAGAGACGGAGACAGAGACAGAGACAGAGACAGAGACAGAGACAGAGACAGAGTCAGAAACAGACACAGAGACAGAGACAGAGACAGAGACGGACATGGAGACGGAGGCGGAGACAGAGACAGAGACAGAGACTGAGGCGTAGGCAGAGACGGAGACGGAGACAGAGACAGAGACAGAGACAGAGACAGAGACAGAGACAGAGACAGAGACGGAGACGGAGGCGGGGACAGAGACGCGGAGACAGAGACAGAGACCGAAACAGAGAGAGAGGCAGAGAGAGAGATAGAGGCAGACACAGAGACAGAAATGGAGACGGTGTCGGAGACAGAGTCAGAGACAGTGACAGAGACAGAGACGGAGACAGAGACTGAGACAGAGACAGAGACAGAGACAGAGACAGAGACAGAGACTGAGACGTAGGCAGAGACGGAGACGGAGACAGAGACAGAGATAGAGACAGAGACAGAGACAGAGACAGAGACAGAGACAGAGACAGAGACAGAGGCAGAGACAGAGACAGAGACAGAGACAGAGACAGAGACAGAGACAGAGACAGAGACGTAGGCAGAGACGGAGACGGAGGCGGGGACAGAGACGCGGAGACAGAGACAGAGACCGAAACAGAGAGAGAGGCAGAGAGAGAGATAGAGGCAGACACAGAGACAGAAATGGAGACGGTGTCGGAGACAGAGTCAGAGACAGTGACAGAGACAGAGACGGAGACAGAGACTGAGACAGAGACAGAGACAGAGACAGAGACAGAGACAGAGACTGAGACGTAGGCAGAGACGGAGACGGAGACAGAGACAGAGATAGAGACAGAGACAGAGACAGAGACAGAGACAGAGACAGAGACAGAGACAGAGGCAGAGACAGAGACAGAGACAGAGACAGAGACAGAGACAGAGACAGAGACAGAGACGTAGGCAGAGACGGAGACGGAGGCGGGGACAGAGACGCGGAGACAGAGACAGAGACCGAAACAGAGAGAGAGGCAGAGAGAGAGATAGAGGCAGACACAGAGACAGAAATGGAGACGGTGTCGGAGACAGAGTCAGAGACAGTGACAGAGACAGAGACGGAGACAGAGACTGAGACAGAGACAGAGACAGAGACAGAGACAGAGACAGAGACTGAGACGTAGGCAGAGACGGAGACGGAGACAGAGACAGAGATAGAGACAGAGACAGAGACAGAGACAGAGACAGAGACAGAGACAGAGACAGAGACAGAGACAGAGACAGAGACAGAGACAGAGACAGAGACAGAGACAGAGACAGAGACGTAGGCAGAGACGGAGACGGAGGCGGGGACAGAGACGCGGAGACAGAGACAGAGACCGAAGCAGAGAGAGAGGCAGAGAGAGAGATAGAGGCAGACACAGAGACAGAAATGGAGACGGTGTCGGAGACAGAGTCAGAGACAGTGACAGAGACAGAGACGGAGACAGAGACAGAGACAGAGACAGAGACAGAGACAGAGACAGAGTCAGAAACAGACACAGAGACAGAGACAGAGACAGAGACGGACATGGAGACGGAGGCGGAGACAGAGACAGAGACAGAGACTGAGGCGTAGGCAGAGACGGAGACGGAGACAGAGACAGAGACAGAGACAGAGACAGAGACAGAGACAGAGACGGAGACGGAGGCGGGGACAGAGACGCGGAGACAGAGACAGAGACCGAAACAGAGAGAGAGGCAGAGAGAGAGATAGAGGCAGACACAGAGACAGAAATGGAGACGGTGTCGGAGACAGAGTCAGAGACAGTGACAGAGACAGAGACGGAGACAGAGACTGAGACAGAGACAGAGACAGAGACAGAGACAGAGACAGAGACTGAGACGTAGGCAGAGACGGAGACGGAGACAGAGACAGAGATAGAGACAGAGACGTAGGCAGAGACGGAGACGGAGGCGGGGACAGAGACGCGGAGACAGAGACAGAGACCGAAGCAGAGAGAGAGGCAGAGAGAGAGATAGAGGCAGACACAGAGACAGAAATGGAGACGGTGTCGGAGACAGAGTCAGAGACAGTGACAGAGACAGAGACGGAGACAGAGACTGAGACAGAGACAGAGACAGAGACAGAGACAGAGTCAGAAACAGACACAGAGACAGAGACAGAGACAGAGACGGACATGGAGACGGAGGCGGAGACAGAGACAGGGACAGAGACAGAGACAGAGACAGAGACAGAGACAGAGACAGAGACAGAGACAGAGACAGAGACAGAGACAGAGACAGAGACAGAGACAGGGACAGAGACAGAGACGGAGATGCAGACGGAGGCGGAGGCAGAGACAGAGACAGAGACAGAGACAGAGACTGAGACGTAGGCAGAGACGGAGACGGAGACAGAGACAGAGACAGAGACAGAGACAGAGACAGAGACGGAGACGGAGGCGGAGACAGAGACAGAGACAGAGACAGAGACAGAGACAGAGACAGAGACAGAGACAGAGACAGAGACAGAGGCAAAGACAGAGACAGAGACAGAGACAGAGACAGAGACAGAGACAGAGACAGAGACACAGAGACAGAGACAGAGACAGAGACAAAGACAGAGACAGAGACAGAGACAGAGACAGAGACAGAGACAGAGACAGAGACAGAGACAGAGACAGAGACAGAGACAGAGACAGAGACAGAGACAGAGACGTAGGCAGAGACGGAGACGGAGGCGGGGACAGAGACGCGGAGACAGAGACAGAGACCGAAGCAGAGAGAGAGGCAGAGAGAGAGATAGAGGCAGACACAGAGACAGAAATGGAGACGGTGTCGGAGACAGAGTCAGAGACAGTGACAGAGACAGAGACGGAGACAGAGACAGAGACAGAGACAGAGACAGAGACAGAGACAGAGTCAGAAACAGACACAGATACAGAGACAGAGACAGAGACGGACATGGAGACGGAGGCGGAGACAGAGACAGAGACAGAGACTGAGGCGTAGGCAGAGACGGAGACGGAGACAGAGACAGAGACAGAGACAGAGACAGAGACAGAGACAGAGACAGAGACAGAGACGGAGACGGAGGCGGGGACAGAGACGCGGAGACAGAGACAGAGACCGAAACAGAGAGAGAGGCAGAGAGAGAGATAGAGGCAGACACAGAGACAGAAATGGAGACGGTGTCGGAGACAGAGTCAGAGACAGTGACAGAGACAGAGACGGAGACAGAGACTGAGACAGAGACAGAGACAGAGACAGAGACAGAGACAGAGACTGAGACGTAGGCAGAGACGGAGACGGAGACAGAGACAGAGATAGAGACAGAGACAGAGACAGAGACAGAGACAGAGACAGAGACAGAGACAGAGACAGAGACAGAGACAGAGACAGAGACAGAGACAGAGACAGAGACAGAGACGTAGGCAGAGACGGAGACGGAGGCGGGGACAGAGACGCGGAGACAGAGACAGAGACCGAAGCATAGAGAGAGGCAGAGAGAGAGATAGAGGCAGACACAGAGACAGAAATGGAGACGGTGTCGGAGACAGAGTCAGAGACAGTGACAGAGACAGAGACGGAGACAGAGACTGAGACAGAGACAGAGACAGAGACAGAGACAGAGTCAGAAACAGACACAGAGACAGAGACAGAGACAGAGACGGACATGGAGACGGAGGCGGAGACAGAGACAGGGACAGAGACAGAGACAGAGACAGAGACAGAGACAGAGACAGAGACAGAGACAGAGACAGAGACAGAGACAGAGACAGAGACAGAGACAGAGACAGAGACAGAGACAGGGACAGAGACAGAGACGGAGATGCAGACGGAGGCGGAGGCAGAGACAGAGACAGAGACAGAGACAGAGACAGAGACAGAGACAGAGACTGAGACAGAGACTGAGACGTAGGCACAGACGGAGACGAAGACAGAGACAGAGACAGAGACAGAGACAGAGACAGAGACGGAGACGGAGGCGGGGACAGAGACGCGGAGACAGAGACAGAGACCGAAACAGAGAGAGAGGCAGAGAGAGAGATAGAGACAGACACAGAGACAGAAATGGAGACGGTGTCGGAGACAGAGTCAGAGACAGTGACAGAGACAGAGACGGAGACAGAGACTGAGACAGAGACAGAGACAGAGACAGAGACAGAGACAGAGACAGAAACAGACACAGAGACAGAGACAGAGACAGAGACGGACATGGAGACGGAGGCGGAGACAGAGACAGGGACAGAGACAGAGACAGAGACAGAGACAGAGACAGAGACAGAGACAGAGACAGAGACAGAGACAGAGACAGAGACAGAGACAGAGACAGAGACAGGGACAGAGACAGAGACGGAGATGGAGACGGAGGCGGAGGCAGAGACAGAGACAGAGACAGAGACAGAGACAGAGACTGAGACGGACATGGAGACGGAGGCGGAGACAGAGACAGAGACAGAGACTGAGGCGTAGGCAGAGACGGAGACGGAGACAGAGACAGAGACAGAGACAGAGACAGAGACAGAGACAGAGACGGAGACGGAGGCGGGGACAGAGACGCGGAGACAGAGACAGAGACCGAAACAGAGAGAGAGGCAGAGAGAGAGATAGAGGCAGACACAGAGACAGAAATGGAGACGGTGTCGGAGACAGAGTCAGAGACAGTGACAGAGACAGAGACGGAGACAGAGACTGAGACAGAGACAGAGACAGTGACAGAGACAGAGACAGAGACAGAGACTGAGACGTAGGCAGAGACGGAGACGGAGACAGAGACAGAGATAGAGACAGAGACAGAGACAGAGACAGAGACAGAGACAGAGACAGAGACAGAGACAGAGACAGAGACAGAGACAGAGACAGAGACAGAGACAGAGACAGAGACAGAGACAGAGACAGAGACAGAGACGTAGGCAGAGACGGAGACGGAGGCGGGGACAGAGACGCGGAGACAGAGACAGAGACCGAAGCAGAGAGAGAGGCAGAGAGAGAGATAGAGGCAGACACAGAGACAGAAATGGAGACGGTGTCGGAGACAGAGTCAGAGACAGTGACAGAGACAGAGACGGAGACAGAGACTGAGACAGAGACAGAGACAGAGACAGAGACAGAGTCAGAAACAGACACAGAGACAGAGACAGAGACAGAGACGGACATGGAGACGGAGGCGGAGACAGAGACAGGGACAGAGACAGAGACAGAGACAGAGACAGAGACAGAGACAGAGACAGAGACAGAGACAGAGACAGAGACAGAGACAGAGACAGAGACAGAGACAGAGACAGAGACAGGGACAGAGACAGAGACGGAGATGCAGACGGAGGCGGAGGCAGAGACAGAGACAGAGACAGAGACAGAGACAGAGACAGAGACAGAGACTGAGACAGAGACTGAGACGTAGGCAGAGACGGAGACGAAGACAGAGACAGAGACAGAGACAGAGACAGAGACAGAGACGGAGACGGAGGCGGGGACAGAGACGCGGAGACAGAGACAGAGACCGAAACAGAGAGAGAGGCAGAGAGAGAGATAGAGACAGACACAGAGACAGAAATGGAGACGGTGTCGGAGACAGAGTCAGAGACAGTGACAGAGACAGAGACGGAGACAGAGACTGAGACAGAGACAGAGACAGAGACAGAGACAGAGACAGAGACAGAAACAGACACAGAGACAGAGACAGAGACAGAGACGGACATGGAGACGGAGGCGGAGACAGAGACAGGGACAGAGACAGAGACAGAGACAGAGACAGAGACAGAGACAGAGACAGAGACAGAGACAGAGACAGAGACAGAGACAGAGACAGAGACAGAGACAGAGACAGAGACAGGGACAGAGACAGAGACGGAGATGGAGACGGAGGCGGAGGCAGAGACAGAGACAGAGACAGAGACAGAGACAGAGACTGAGACGTAGGCAGAGACGGAGACGGAGACAGAGACAGAGACAGAGACAGAGACAGAGACGGAGACGGAGGCGGAGACAAAGACAGAGACAGAGACAAAGACAGAGACAGAGACGGAGAGGAAGACGGAGGCGGAGACAGAGACAGAGACAGAGACAGAGACAGAGACAGAGACAGAGACAGAGACAGAGACAGAGACAGAGACAGACACTGAGACAGAGACAGAGACAGAGACAAAGAGGCAGAGTCACATAGACCGAGTCACGGGGACAGAGATGCAGAGACAGAGACACGGAGACAGAGACAGAGTCGTAGGCAGAGAGGGAGACGGAGACAGGGACAGGGACAGAGACAGAGACGGAGACAGAGACAGAGACAGAGACAGAGACAGAGACAGAGACAGAGACAGAGACAGAGACGTAGGCAGACACGGAGACGGAGGCGGGGACAGAGACGCGGAGACAGAGACAGAGAGCGAAACAGAGAGAGAGGCAGAGAGAGAGATAGAGGCAGACACAGAGACAGAAATGGAGACGGTGTCGGAGACAGAGTCAGAGACAGTGACAGAGACAGAGACGGAGACAGAGACTGAGACAGAGACAGAGACAGAGACAGAGACAGAGACAGAGACAGAAACAGACACAGAGACAGAGACAGAGGCAGAGACGGACATGGAGACGGAGGCGGAGACAGAGACAGGGACAGAGACAGAGACAGAGACAGAGACAGAGACAGAGACAGAGACAGAGACAGAGACAGAGACAGAGACAGAGACAGAGACAGAGACAGAGACAGAGACAGAGACAGAGACAGGGACAGAGACAGAGACGGAGATGGAGACGGAGGCGGAGGCAGAGACAGAGACAGAGACAGAGACAGAGACAGAGACTGAGACGTAGGCAGAGACGGAGACGGAGACAGAGACGGAGACAGAGACAGAGACAGAGACAGAGACGGAGACGGAGGCGGAGACAGAGACAGAGACAGAGACAGAGACAGAGACAGAGACAGAGACAGAGACAGAGACAGAGACAGAGGCAAAGACAGAGACAGAGACAGAGACAGAGACAGAGACAGAGACAGAGACACAGAGACAGAGACAGAGACAGAGACAAAGACAGAGACAGAGACAGAGACAGATACAGAGACAGAGACAGAGACAGAGACAGAGACGGAGAGGAAGACGGAGGCGGAGACAGAGACAGAGACAGAGACAGAGACAGAGACAGAGACAGAGACAGAGACAGAGACAGAGACAGAGACAGAGACAGAGACAGAGACAGAGACAGAGACAGAGACAGAGACAGAGGCAGAGACGGAGACAGAGACGGAGACGGAGGCGGAGACAAGGACAGATACAGAGACAGAGGCAGAGACAGAGACGGAGAGGAAGACGGAGGCGGAGACAGAGACAGAGACAGAGACAGAGACAGAGACAGAGACAGAGACAGAGACAGAGACAGAGACAGAGACAGAGACAGAGACAGAGACGTAGGCAGAGACGGAGACGGAGACGGGGACAGAGACGCGGAGACAGAGACAGAGACCGAAACAGAGATAGAGGCAGAGATAGAGATAGAGGCAGACACAGAGACAGAAATGGAGACGGTGTCGGAGACAGAGTCAGAGACAGTGACAGAGACAGAGACGGAGACAGAGACAGAGACAGAGACAGAGACAGAGACAGAGACAGAGACAGAGACAGAGACGTAGGCAGAGACGGAGACGGAGACGGGGACAGAGACGCGGAGACAGAGACAGAGACCGAAACAGAGAGAGAGGCAGAGATAGAGATAGAGGCAGACACAGAGACAGAAATGGAGACGGTGTCGGAGACAGAGACAGAGACAGGGACAGAGACAGAGACGGAGATGGAGACGGAGGCGGAGGCAGAGACAGAGACAGAGATAGAGACAGAGACAGAGACGGAGGCGGAGGCGGAGACAGAGACAGAGACAGAGACAGAGACAGGGACAGAGGCAGAGACAGAGACAAAGAGGCAGAGTCACATAGAGCGAGACACGGGGACAGAGATGCAGAGACAGAGACACGGGGACAGAGACAGAGACGTAGGCAGAGAGGGAGACGGAGACAGGGACAGGGACAGAGACAGAGACAGAGACAGAGACAGAGACAGAGACAGAGACAGAGACAGGGAGGCAGAGTCACATAGACCGAGACACGGGGACAGAGATGCAGGGACAGAGACACGGAGACAGAGACAGAGACGTAGGCAGAGAGGGAGACGGAGACAGGGAAAGGGACAGAGACAGAGACAGAGACAGAGACAGAGACAGAGACAGAGACAGAGACAGAGACAGAGACAGAGACAGAGACAGAGACAGAGACAGAGAGAGAGACAGAGACAGAGACAGAGACGTAGGCAGAGACGGAGACGGAGACAGGGACAGAGACAGAGACAGAGACAGAGACAGAGACAGAGACGGAGACAGAGACAGAGACACAGAGACAGAGACACAGAGGCAGAGACACAGAGACAGAGACCGAGACAGAGACAGAGACAGAGACAGAGACAGAGACAGAGACAGAGACAGAGACGGAGAGGAAGACGGAGGCGGAGACAGAGACAGAGACAGAGACAGAGACAGAGACAGAGACAGAGACGGAGACGGAGACAGAGACAGAGACAGAGACAGAGACAGAGACAGAGACAGAGACAGAGACAGAGACAGAGGCAGAGACGGAGACAGAGACGGAGACGGAGGCGGAGACAAGGACAGATACAGAGACAGAGACAGAGACAGAGACGGAGAGGAAGACGGAGGCGGAGACAGAGACAGAGACAGAGACAGAGACAGAGACAGAGATAGAGACAGAGACGGAGACAGAGACAGAGACAGAGACAGAGACAGAGACAGAGACAGAGACAGAGACAGAGACAGAGACAGAGACTGAGACAGAGACAGAGACAGAGACAAAGAGGCAGAGTCACATAGACCGAGTCACGGGGACAGAGATGCAGAGACAGAGACACGGAGACAGAGGCAGAGACGTAGGCAGAGAGGGAGACGGAGACAGGGACAGGGACAGAGACAGAGACAGAGACAGAGACAGAGACAGAGACAGAGACAGAGACAGAGACAGAGACGTAGGCAGAGACGGAGACGGAGACGGGGACAGAGACGCGGAGACAGAGACAGAGACCGAAACAGAGAGAGAGGCAGAGAGAGAGATAGAGGCAGACACAGAGACAGAAATGGAGACGGTGTCGGAGACAGAGTCAGAGACAGTGACAGAGACAGAGACGGAGACAGAGACTGAGACAGAGACAGAGACAGAGACAGAGACAGAGACAGAAACAGACACAGAGACAGAGACAGAGACAGAGACGGACATGGAGACGGAGGCGGAGATAGAGACAGGGACAGAGACAGAGACAGAGACAGAGACAGAGACAGAGACAGAGACAGAGACAGAGACAGAGACAGAGACAGAGACAGAGACAGAGACAGAAACAGACACAG
>CAMAOD020000016.1:3495592-3498092 GCA_945859595.2 Megachile willughbiella | reverse complement strand
AGAGACAGAGACAGAGACAGAGACCGAGACAGAGACAGGGACAGAGACAGAGACGGAGATGCAGACGGAGGCGGAGGCAGAGACAGAGACAGAGACAGAGACAGAGACAGAGACGGAGGCGGAGGCGGAGACAGAGACAGAGACAGGGACAGAGACAGAGACAGAGACAAAGAGGCAGAGTCACATAGAGCGAGACACGGGGACAGAGATGCAGAGACAGAGACACGGGGACAGAGACAGAGACGTAGGCAGAGAGGGAGACGGAGACAGGGACAGGGACCGAGACAGAGACAGAGACAGAGGCAGAGACAGAGACAGAGACAGAGACAGAGACAGAGACAGAGACAGAGACGGAGACAGAGACGGAGACGGAGGCGGAGACAAGGACAGATACAGAGACAGAGACAGAGACAGAGACGGAGAGGAAGACGGAGGCGGAGACAGAGACAGAGACAGAGACAGAGACAGAGACAGAGATAGAGACAGAGACGGAGACGGAGACAGAGACAGAGACAGAGACTGAGACAGACACAGAGACAGAGACAGAGACAGAGACAGAGACAGAGACAGAGACAGAGACAAAGACAGAGACAGAGACAGAGACAGAGACAGAGACAGAGACAGAGACAGAGACAGAGACAGAGACAGAGACAGAGGCAGAGACGGAGACAGAGACGGAGACGGAGGCGGAGACAAGGACAGATATAGAGACAGAGACGGAGACAGAGACGGAGAGGAAGACGGAGGCGGAGACAGAGACAGAGACAGAGACAGAGACAGAGACACGGAGACAGAGGCAGAGACGTAGGCAGAGAGGGAGACGGAGACAGGGACAGGGACAGAGACAGAGACAGAGACAGAAACAGAGACAGAGACAGAGACGGACATGGAGACGGAGGCGGAGACAGAGACAGGGACAGAGACAGAGACAGAGACAGAGACAGAGACAGAGACAGAGACAGAAACAGACACAGAGACAGAGACAGAGACAGAGACGGACATGGAGACGGAGGCGGAGATAGAGACAGGGACAGAGACAGAGACAGAGACAGAGACAGAGATAGAGACAGAGACAGAGACAGAGACAGAGACAGAGACAGAGACAGAAACAGACACAGAGACAGAGACAGAGACAGAGACGGACATGGAGACCTAGGCGGAGACAGAGACAGGGACAGAGACAGAGACAGAGACAGAGACAGAGACAGAGACAGAGACAGAGACAGAGACAGGGACAGAGACAGAGACGGAGATGGAGACGGAGGCGGAGGCAGAGACAGAGACAGAGACAGAGACAGAGACAGAGACGGAGGCGGAGGCGGAGACAGAGACAGAGACAGAGACAGAGACAGGGACAGAGACAGAGACAGAGACAAAGAGGCAGAGTCACATAGAGCGAGACACGGGGACAGAGATGCAGAGACAGAGACACGGGTCAGAGACAGAGACGTAGGCAGAGAGGGAGACGGAGACAGGGACAGGGACAGAGACAGAGACAGAGACAGAGACAGAGACAGAGACAGAGACAGAGACAGAGACAGAGACAGAGACAGAGACAGAGACAGAGACAGAGACAGAGACAGGGAGGCAGAGTCACATAGACCGAGACACGGGGACAGAGATGCAGGGACAGAGACACGGAGACAGAGACAGAGACGTAGGCAGAGAGGGAGACGGAGACAGGGACAGGGACAGAGACAGAGACAGAGACAGAGACAGAGACAGAGACAGAGACAGAGACAGAGACAGAGACAGAGACAAAGACAGAGACAGAGAGAGAGACAGAGACAGAGACAGAGACGTAGGCAGAGACGGAGACGGAGACAGGGACAGAGACAGAGACAGAGACAGAGACAGAGACAGAGACGGAGACAGAGACAGAGACAGAGACACAGAGACAGAGACACAGAGGCAGAGACACAGAGACAGAGACCGAGACAGAGACAGAGACAGAGACAGAGACAGAGACAGAGACAGAGACAGAGACAGAGACAGAGACAGAGACAGAGACAGAGACAGAGACAGAGACAGAGACAGAGACAGAGACAGAGACAGAGACAGAGGCAAAGACAGAGACAGAGACAGAGACAAAGACAGAGACAGAGACAGAGACAGAGACAGAGACAGAGACAGAGACAGAGACAGAGACAGACACAGAGACAGAGACAGAGGCAGAGACGGAGACAGAGACGGAGACGGAGGCGGAGACAAGGACAGATACAGAGACAGAGACAGAGACAGAGACGGAGAGGAAGACGGAGGCGGAGACAGAGACAGAGACAGAGACAGAGACAGAGACAGAGACAGAGACAGAGACAGAGACAGAGACAGAGACAGAGACAGAGACTGAGACAGAGACAGAGACAGAGACAAAGAGGCAGAGTCACATAGACCGAGTCACGGGGACAGAGATGCAGAGACAGAGACACGGAGACAGAGGCAGAGACGTAGGCAGAGAGGGAGACGGAGACAGGGACAGGGACAGAGACAGAGACAGAGA
>CAMAOD020000016.1:3350592-3478092 GCA_945859595.2 Megachile willughbiella | reverse complement strand
GACAGAGACAGAGACAGAGACAGAGACAGAGACAGAGACAGAGACAGGGACAGAGACCGAGACAGAGACAGAGACAGAGACAAAGAGGCAGAGTCACATAGACCGAGTCACGGGGACAGAGATGCAGAGACAGAGACACGGAGACAGAGGCAGAGACGTAGGCAGAGAGGGAGACGGAGACAGAGTCAGAGACAGTGACAGAGACAGAGACGGAGACAGAGACTGAGACAGAGACAGAGACAGAGACAGAGACAGAAACAGACACAGAGACAGAGACAGAGACAGAGACGGACATGGAGACGGAGGCGGAGATAGAGACAGGGACAGAGACAGAGACAGAGACAGAGACAGAGACAGAGACAGAGACAGAGACAGAGACAGAGACAGAGACAGAGACAGAGACAGAGACAGAGACAGGGACAGGGACAGGGACAGAGACAGAGACAGAGACAGAGACAGAGACAGATACAGAGACGTAGGCAGAGACGGAGACGGAGACGGGGACAGAGACGCGGAGACAGAGACAGAGACCGAAACAGAGAGAGAGGCAGAGAGAGAGATAGAGGCAGACACAGAGACGGAGACAGAGACTGAGACAGAGACAGAGACAGAGACAGAGACAGAGACAGAGACAGAGACAGAAACAGAGACAGAGACAGAGACGGACATGGAGACGGAGGCGGAGACAGAGACAGGGACAGAGACAGAGACAGAGACAGAGACAGAGACAGAGACAGAGACAGAGGCAGGGACAGAGACAGAGACGGAGATGGAGACGGAGGCGGAGGCAGAGACAGAGACAGAGACAGAGACAGAGACAGAGACTGAGACGGAGGCGGAGACAGAGACAGAGACGGAGGCGGAGACAAGGACAGATACAGAGACAGAGACAGAGACAGAGACGGAGAGGAAGGCGGAGGCGGAGACAGAGACAGAGACAGAGACAGAGACAGAGACAGAGACAGAGACTGAGACTGAGACAGAGACAGAGACAAAGAGGCAGAGTCACATAGACCGAGACACGGGGACAGAGATGCAGAGACAGAGACACGGAGACAGAGACAGAGACGTAATCAGAGAGGGAGACGGAGACAGGGACAGGGACAGAGACAGAGACAGAGACAGAGACAGAGACAGAGACAGAGACAGAGACAGAGACAGAGACAGAGACAGAGACAGAGAGAGAGACAGAGACAGAGACAGAGACAGGGAGGCAGAGTCACATAGACCGAGACACGGGGACAGAGATGCAGGGACAGATACACGGAGACAGAGACAGAGACGTAGGCGGAGAGGGAGGCGGAGACAGGGACAGGGACAGAGACAGAGACAGAGACGGAGACAGAGACAGAGACAGAGACAGAGACGGAGACGGAGGCGGAGACAAGGACAGATACAGAGACAGAGACAGAGACAGAGACGGAGAGGAAGACGGAGGCGGAGACAGAGACAGAGACAGAGACAGAGACAGAGACAGAGACAGAGACAGAGACGGAGACAGAGACAGAGACTGAGACAGAGACAGAGACAGAGACAAAGAGGCAGAGTCACATAGACCGAGACACGGGGACAGAGATGCAGAGACAGAGACACGGAGACAGAGACAGAGACGTAGGCAGAGAGGGAGACGGAGACAGGGACAGGGACAGAGACAGAGACGGAGATGGAGACGGAGGCGGAGGCAGAGACAGAGACAGAGACAGAGACAGAGATAGAGACAGAGACGGAGACGGAGACAGAGACAGAGACAGAGACTGAGACAGAGACAGAGACAGAGACAGAGACACAGAGACAGAGACAGAGACAGAGACAGAGACAGAGACAGAGACAGAGACAGAGACAGAGACAGAGACAGAGACAGAAACAGACACAGAGACAGAGACAGAGACAGAGACAGAGACAGAGACAGAGACAGAGATAGAGTCGGAGACAGGGACAGAGACAGAGACAGAGACAGAGACAGAGACAGAGACAGAGACAGAGACAGAGACAGAGACAGAGACAGAGACAGAGACAAAGGCAGAGGCGGAGACGGAGGCGGAGACAGGGACAGGGACAGAGACAGAGACAGAGACAGAGACAGAGACTGAGACAGAGACAGAGTCCGAGACAGAGACAGGGATGGAGACAGAGACAGAGGCAGAAACAGGGACGGAGACGGAGACGGAGGCAGAGACAGGGACAGAGACGGAGGCAGAGACAGGGACAGGGACAGAGACAGAGACAGAGACAGGGACAGGGACAGAGACAGAGACAGAGAGAGAGACAGAGACGTAGGCAGAGACGGAGACGGAGACAGGGACAGAGACGGGGACAGAGACAGAGACAGAGACAGAGACAGAGACAGAGACAGAGACAGAGACAGAGACAGAGACAGAGACAGAGACAGAGACGGAGATGGAGACGGAGGCGGAGGCAGAGACAGAGACAGAGACAGAGACAGAGACAGAGACTGAGACGGAGGCGGAGACAGAGACAGAGACAGAGACAGAGACAGGGACAGAGACAGAGACAGAGACAGAGACAGAGACAGAGACGGAGACAGAGACAGAGACAGAGACAGAGACGGAGACGGAGACAGAGACAGAGACAGAGACAGGGACAGAGACAGAGACAGAGATAGAGACAGAGACGGAGACGGAGATAGAGACAGAGACAGAGACAGAGACAGAGAAACAGAGACAGAGACAGAGACAGAGACAGAGACAGAGACAGAGACAGAGACAGAGACAGAGACAGAGACAGAGACAGAGACAGAGACAGAGACAGAGACAGAGACAGAGACAGAGACAGAGACAGAGACAGAGACAGAGACAGAGACAGAGACAGAGACGGAGGCGGAGGCGGTGACAAGGACAGATACAGAGACAGAGACAGAGACAGAGACGGAGAGGAAGACGGAGGCGGAGACAGAGACAGAGACAGAGACAGAGACAGAGACAGAGACAGAGACAGAGACAGAGACAGAGACAGAGACAGAGACTGAGACAGAGACAGAGACAGAGACAAAGAGGCAGAGTCACATAGACCGAGACACGGGGACAGAGATGCAGAGACAGAGACACGGAGACAGAGACAGAGACGTAGGCAGAGAGGGAGACGGAGACAGGGACAGGGACAGAGACAGAGACAGAGACAGAGACAGAGACAGAGACAGAGACAGAGACAGAGAGAGAGACAGGGACAGAGACAGAGACAGAGACGAAGGCAGAGACGGAGACGGAGACAGGGACAGAGACAGAGACAGAGACAGAGACAGAGACAGAGACAGAGACAAAGACAGAGAGAGAGACAGGGACAGAGACAGAGACAGAGACGAAGGCAGAGACGGAGACGGAGACAGGGACAGAGACAGAGACAGAGACAGAGACAGAGACAGAGACAGAGACAGAGACAAGGACAGAGACAGAGACAGAGACAGAGACAGAGACAGAGACAGAGTCAGAGACAGAGACAGAGACAGAGACAGAGACAGAGACAGAGACAGAGACAGAGACAGAGACAGAGACAAAGGCAGAGGCGGAGACGGAGGCGGAGACAGAGACAGAGACAGAGACAGAGACAGGGACAGAGACGGAGACAGAGACAGAGACAGAGACACGGAGACAGAGACACAGAGGCAGATAAACAGAGACAGAGACAGAAGCAGAGACAGAGACAGAGACAGAGACACAGAGACAGAGACACAGAGACAGAGATACACAGACAGAGACACAGAGACAGAGACACAGAGACAGAGACACAGGGACAGAGACAAAGAGGCAGAGTCACGTAGACGGAGACACGGAGACAGAGATGCAGAGACAGAGACGCGGAGACAGAGACAGAGGCCGAAACAGAGAGAGAGACAGAGAGAGAGATAGAGTCAGACACAGAGACAGAGATGGAGACGGTGTCGGAGACAGAGTCAGAGACAGTGACAGAGACAGAGACGGAGACAGAGACTGAGACAGAGACAGAGACAGAGACAGAGACAGAGGCAGAGACAGAGGCAGATACAGAGACAGAGACAGAGACAGAGACAGAGACTGAGACGGAGGCGGAGACAGAGACAGAGACAGAGACAGAGACAGAGACGTAGGCAGAGACGGAGGCGGAGACAGGGACAGAGACAGAGACAGAGACAGAGACAGAGACAGAGACACAGACAGAGACAGAGACAGAGACAGAGACAGAGACAGAGACAGAGTCAGAGACAGAGACAGAGACAGAGACAGAGACAGAGACAGAGACAGAGACAGAGACAGAGACAGAGACGGAGACGGAGATGGAGACGGAGGCGGAGGCAGAGACAGAGACAGAGACAGAGACAGAGACAGAGACTGAGACGGAGGCGGAGACAGAGACAGAGACAGAGACAGAGACAGAGACAGAGACAGAGACAGAGACAGAGACAGAGACGGAGATGGAGACGGAGGCGGAGGCAGAGACAGAGACAGAGACAGAGACAGAGACAGAGACTGAGACGGAGGCGGAGACAGAGACAGAGACAGAGACAGAGACAGAGACAGAGACAGAGACAGAGACAGAGACAGAGACAGAGACAGAGACAGAGACGGAGGCAGAGACAGAGACAGAGACAGAGACAGAGACAGAGACGGAGACGGAGACAGAGACAGAGACAGAGACAGGGACAGAGACAGAGACAGAGATAGAGACAGAGACGGAGACGGAGATAGAGACAGAGACAGAGGCTGAGACAGAGACAGAGACAGAGACACAGAGACAGAGACAGAGACAGAGACAGAGACAGAGACAGAGACAGAGACAGAGACAGAGACAGAGACAGAGACAGAGACAGAGACAGAGACAGAGACAGAGACAGAGACAGAGACGGAGACGGAGGCGGTGACAAGGACAGATACAGAGACAGAGACAGAGACAGAGACGGAGAGGAAGACGGAGGCGGAGACAGAGACAGAGACAGAGACAGAGACAGAGACAGAGACAGAGACAGAGACAGAGACAGAGACAGAGACAGAGACAGAGACTGAGACAGAGACAGAGACAGAGATAAAGAGGCAGAGTCACATAGACCGAGACACGGGGACAGAGATGCAGAGACAGAGACACGGAGACAGAGACAGAGACGTAGGCAGAGAGGGAGACGGAGACAGGGACAGGGACAGAGACAGAGACAGAGACAGAGACAGAGACAGAGACAGAGACAGAGACAGAGACAGAGACAGAGACAGAGACAGAGACACAGAGACAGAGACACAGAGACAGAGACACAGAGGCAAAGACACAAAGACAGAGACACAGAGACAGAGACACAGAGACAGAGACACAGAGACAGAGACACAGAGACAGACACACAGAGACAGAGACACAGACACAGAGACAGAGACACAGAAACAGAAGCACAGAGACAGAGGCACAGAGACAGAGACACAGGGACAGAGACAAGGAGGCAGAGTCACATAGACGGAGACACGGAGACAGAGACACAGAGACAGAGACAGAGACAGAGACAGAAACAGAGACAGAGACAGAGACACAGAGACAGAGACACAGAGACAGAGACACAGAGACAGAGACACAGAGACAGAGACACAGAGACAGAGACACAGAGGCGGAGACACGGAGACGGAGACAGAGGCAGGGACTGAGACAGAGACAGAGACGCGGAGACAGAGACAGAGACCGAAACAGAGAGAGAGGCAGAGAGAGAGATAGAGGCAGACACAGAGACAGAAATGGAGACGGTGTCGGAGACAGAGTCAGAGACAAAGACCGAGACAGAGGCAGAGACACAGACAGAGACAGAGACAGAGACAGAGACAGAGACAGAGACAGAGACAGAGACAGAGACAGAGACAGAGACAGAGAGAGAGACAGGGACAGAGACAGAGACAGAGACGAAGGCAGAGACGGAGACGGAGACAGGGACAGAGATAGAGACAGAGGCGGAGACGGAGACAGAGACAGAGACAGAGGCTGAGACAGAGACAGAGACAGAGACAGAGACAGAGACAGAGACAGAGACAGAGACAGAGACAGAGACAGAGAGAGAGACAGGGACAGAGACAGAGACAGAGACGAAGGCAGAGACGGAGACGGAGACAGGGACAGAGACAGAGACAGAGACAGAGACAGAGACAGAGACAGAGACAGAGACAGAGACAGAGACAAGGACAGAGACAGAGACAGAGACAGAGACAGAGACAGAGTCAGAGACAGAGACAGAGACAGAGACAGAGACAGAGACAGAGACAGAGACAGAGACAGAGACAGAGACAGAGAGAGAGACAGGGACAGAGACAGAGACAGAGACGAAGGCAGAGACGGAGACGGAGACAGGGACAGAGACAGAGACAGAGACAGAGACAGAGACAGAGACAAGGACAGAGACAGAGACAGAGACAGAGACAGAGACAGAGACAGAGTCAGAGACAGAGACAGAGACAGAGACAGAGACAGAGACGGAGACAGAGACAGAGACAGAGACAGAGACAGAGACGGAGACGGAGACAGAGACAGAGACAGAGACAGAGACAGGGACTGAGACAGAGACAGAGATAGAGACAGAGGCGGAGACGGAGACAGAGACAGAGACAGAGGCTGAGACAGAGACAGAGACAGAGACAGAGACACAGAGACAGAGACAGAGACAGAGACAGAGACAGAGACAGAGACAGAGACAGAGACAGAGACAGAGACAGAGACAGAGACAGAGAGAGAGACAGGGACAGAGACAGAGACAGAGACAGAGACAGATACAGAGACAGAGACGGAGACGGAGACAGAGACAGAGACAGAGACAGAGACGGAGACGGAGACAGAGACAGAGACAGAGACAGAGACAGGGACAGAGACAGAGACAGAGATAGAGACAGAGGCGGAGACGGAGACAGAGACAGAGACAGAGGCTGAGACAGAGACAGAGACAGAGACAGAGACACAGAGACAGAGACAGAGACAGAGACAGAGACAGAGACAGAGACAGAGACAGACAGAGACAGAGACAGAGACAGAGACAGAGACAGAGACAGAGACAGAGACAGAGGCAGAGACAGAGACAGAGACAGAGACGGAGACAGAGACAAAAACAGAGATAGAGACGGAGACACAGAAACAGAAAGACAGAGACACAGGCACAAGGGCGGAGACACAGAGACAGAGACAGAGACAGAGCCACACAGACAGAGACACAGAGATAGAGGCACAGAGACAGAGACAGAGACAGAGACAGAGACATTGACAGAGACAGAGACAGAGACAGGGACGGAGACAGAGACAGAGACAGAGACAGACAGTGACAGAGACAGAGACAGAGACAGAGACAGAGACAGAGACAGAGACAGAGACAGAGACAGACACAGAGACAGAGACAGAGGCAGATACAGAGGCAAACACAGAGACAGAGACAGAGACAGAGACACAGAGGCAGAGACACAGAGACAGAGACAGAGACAGAGACAGAGACAGAGACGGAGGCAGACACAGGGACAGAGACAGAGACAGAGACAAAGAGACACAGATGCAGAAACACAGAGACGGAGACACAGAGACTGCGACACAGAGAGAGAGACACGGAGACAGAGACAGAGACAGAGACAGAGACGGAGACAGAGACAGAAACAGAGATAGAGACGGAGACACGGAAACAGAGAGACAGAGACACAGGCACAAGGGCGGAGACACAGAGACAGAGACAGAGAGAGAGACAGAGATAGAGACACAGAGACAGAGACCCAGAGGCAGAGACACGGAGACAGAGACACAAAGACAGAGGCACAGAGACAGAGACACAGAGACACCGACAGAGAGATTGGGACAGGAAGACAGAGGCACAGACAGAGACAGAGACGGAGACAGCGACAGAGACATAGACAGAGACATTGATAGAGACATTGACAGAGACAGAGACAGAGACAGAGACAGGGACGGAGACAGAGACAGAGCCACACAGACAGAGACACAGAGATAGAGACACAGAGACAGAGACAGCGACAGAGACACAGAGACAGAGACAGAGACAGAGACAGAGACAGAGACAGAGACAGAGGCAGATACAGAGGCAAACGCAGAGACAGAGACAGAGACAGAGACAGAGACAGAGACAGAGACAGAGACGTAGGCAGAGACGGAGACGGAGATAGAGACGGAGACAGAGACAGAGACAGAGACAGAGACAGAGACAGAGACGGAGACGGAGACAGAGACAGAGACAGAGACAGAGACAGAGACAGAGACAGAGATAGAGACAGAGACGGAGACGGAGACAGAGACAGAGACAGAGACTGAGACAGAGACAGAGACAGAGACAGAGACACAGAGACAGAGACAGAGACAGAGACGGAGACAGAGACAGAGACAGAGACAGAGACAGAGACAGAGACAGAGATAGAGACAGAGACGGAGACGGAGATAGAGACAGAGACAGAGGCTGAGACAGAGACAGAGACAGAGACAGAGACACAGAGACAGCGACAGAGACAGAGACAGAGACAGAGACAGAGACAGAGACAGAGACGTAGGCAGAGACGGAGACGGAGACGGGGACAGACACGCGGAGACAGAGACAGAGACCGAAACAGAGAGAGAGGCAGAGAGAGAGATAGAGGCAGACACAGAGACAGAAATGGAGACGGTGTCGGAGACAGAGTCAGAGACAGTGACAGAGACAGAGACGGAGACAGGGACTGAGACAGAGACAGAGACAGAGACAGAGACAGAGACAGAGACAGAGACAGAGACAGAGACAGAGACAGAGACAGAAACAGACACAGAGACAGAGACAGAGACAGAGACGGACATGGAGACGGAGGCGGAGACAGAGACAGGGACAGAGACAGAGACAGAGACAGAGACAGAGACAGAGACAGAGACAGAGACAGAGACAGAGACGGAGACAGGGACAGAGACAGAGACAGAGATAGAGACGGAGACAGAGAGAGAGACAGAGACAGAGACAGAGACAGAGACGGAGACGGAGACAGAGACAGAGACAGAGACAGAGACAGAGACAGAGACAGAGATAGAGACAGAGACGGAGACGGAGACAGAGACAGAGACAGAGACTGAGACAGAGCCAGAGACAGAGACAGAGACACAGAGACAGAGACAGAGACAGAGACAGAGACAGAGACAGAGACAGAGACAGAGACAGAGACAGAGACAGAGACAGAGACAGAGACAGAGACAGAGACAGAGACAGAGACAGAGACAGAGACAGAGACAGAGACAGAGACAGAGACAGAGACAGAGACAGAGACAGAGACAGAGATAGAGTCGGAGACAGGGACAGAGACAGAAACAGAGACAGAGACAGAGACAGAGACAGAGACAGAGACAGAGACAGAGACAGAGACAAAGGCAGAGGCGGAGACGGAGGCGGAGACAGAGACAGGGACAGAGGCAGAGACAGAGACAGAGACAGAGACTGAGACAGAGACAGAGTCCGAGACAGAGACAGGGATGGAGACAGAGACAGAGGCAGAAACAGGGACGGAGACGGAGACGGAGGCAGAGACAGGGACAGAGACGGAGGCAGAGGCAGAAACAGGGACGGAGACGGAGACGGAGGCAGAGACAGGGACAGAGACGGAGGCAGAGACAGGGACAGCGACAGAGACAGAGACAGAGACAGGGACAGGGACAGAGACAGAGACAGAGAGAGAGACAGAGACGTAGGCAGAGACGGAGACGGAGACAGGGACAGAGACGGGGACAGAGACAGAGACAGAGACAGAGACAGAGACAGAGACAGAGACAGAGACAGAGACAGAGACAGAGACAGAGACAGAGACGGAGATGGAGACGGAGGCGGAGGCAGAGACAGAGACAGAGACAGAGACAGAGACAGAGACTGAGACGGAGGCGGAGACAGAGACAGAGACAGAGACAGAGACAGAGACAGAGACAGAGACAGAGACAGAGACAGAGACAGAGACGGAGACAGAGACAGAGACAGAGACAGAGACGGAGACGGAGACAGAGACAGAGACAGAGACAGGGACAGAGACAGAGACAGAGATAGAGACAGAGACGGAGACGGAGACGGAGATAGAGACAGAGACAGAGGCTGAGACAGAGACAGAGACAGAGACAGAGAAACAGAGACAGAGACAGAGACAGAGACAGAGACAGAGACAGAGACAGAGACAGAGACAGAGACAGAGACGGAGACAGAGACAGAGACAGAGACGGAGGCGGAGGCGGTGACAAGGACAGATACAGAGACAGAGACAGAGACAGAGACGGAGAGGAAGACGGAGGCGGAGACAGAGACAGAGACAGAGACAGAGACAGAGACAGAGACAGAGACAGAGACAGAGACAGAGACAGAGACAGAGACAGAGACAGAGACAGAGACTGAGACAGAGACAGAGACAGAGACAAAGAGGCAGAGTCACATAGACCGAGACACGGGGACAGAGATGCAGAGACAGAGACACGGAGACAGAGACAGAGACGTAGGCAGAGAGGGAGACGGAGACAGGGACAGGGACAGAGACAGAGACAGAGACAGAGACAGAGACAGAGACAGAGACAGAGACAGAGACAGAGACGGAGACAGGGACAGAGACAGAGACAGAGATAGAGACGGAGACAGAGAGAGAGACAGAGACAGAGACAGAGACAGAGACGGAGACGGAGACAGAGACAGAGACAGAGACAGAGACAGAGACAGAGACAGAGATAGAGACAGAGACGGAGACGGAGACAGAGACAGAGACAGAGACTGAGACAGAGCCAGAGACAGAGACAGAGACACAGAGACAGAGACAGAGACAGAGACAGAGACAGAGACAGAGACAGAGACAGAGACAGAGACAGAGACAGAGACAGAGACAGAGACAGAGACAGAGACAGAGACAGAGACAGAGACAGAGACAGAGACAGAGACAGAGACAGAGACAGAGACAGAGACAGAGACAGAGATAGAGTCGGAGACAGGGACAGAGACAGAGACAGAGACAGAGACAGAGACAGAGACAGAGACAGAGACAGAGACAGAGACAGAGACAGAGACAAAGGCAGAGGCGGAGACGGAGGCGGAGACAGAGACAGGGACAGAGGCAGAGACAGAGACAGAGACAGAGACTGAGACAGAGACAGAGTCCGAGACAGAGACAGGGATGGAGACAGAGACAGAGGCAGAAACAGGGACGGAGACGGAGACGGAGGCAGAGACAGGGACAGAGACGGAGGCAGAGACAGGGACAGCGACAGAGACAGAGACAGAGACAGGGACAGGGACAGAGACAGAGACAGAGAGAGAGACAGAGACGTAGGCAGAGACGGAGACGGAGACAGGGACAGAGACGGGGACAGAGACAGAGACAGAGACAGAGACAGAGACAGAGACAGAGACAGAGACAGAGACAGAGACAGAGACAGAGACAGAGACGGAGATGGAGACGGAGGCGGAGGCAGAGACAGAGACAGAGACAGAGACAGAGACAGAGACTGAGACGGAGGCGGAGACAGAGACAGAGACAGAGACAGAGACAGAGACAGAGACAGAGACAGAGACAGAGACAGAGACAGAGACAGAGACGGAGACAGAGACAGAGACAGAGACAGAGACGGAGACGGAGACAGAGACAGAGACAGAGACAGGGACAGAGACAGAGACAGAGATAGAGACAGAGACGGAGACGGAGACGGAGATAGAGACAGAGACAGAGGCTGAGACAGAGACAGAGACAGAGACAGAGAAACAGAGACAGAGACAGAGACAGAGACAGAGACAGAGACAGAGACAGAGACAGAGACAGAGACAGAGACGGAGACAGAGACAGAGACAGAGACGGAGGCGGAGGCGGTGACAAGGACAGATACAGAGACAGAGACAGAGACAGAGACGGAGAGGAAGACGGAGGCGGAGACAGAGACAGAGACAGAGACAGAGACAGAGACAGAGACAGAGACAGAGACAGAGACAGAGACAGAGACAGAGACAGAGACAGAGACAGAGACAGAGACTGAGACAGAGACAGAGACAGAGACAAAGAGGCAGAGTCACATAGACCGAGACACGGGGACAGAGATGCAGAGACAGAGACACGGAGACAGAGACAGAGACGTAGGCAGAGAGGGAGACGGAGACAGGGACAGGGACAGAGACAGAGACAGAGACAGAGACAGAGACAGAGACAGAGACAGAGACAGAGACAGAGGGAGAGACAGGGACAGAGACAGAGACAGAGACGAAGGCAGAGACGGAGACGGAGACAGGGACAGAGACAGAGACAGAGACAGAGACAGAGACAGAGACAGAGACAGAGACAAAGACAGAGAGAGAGACAGGGACAGAGACAGAGACAGAGACGAAGGCAGAGACGGAGACGGAGACAGGGACAGAGACAGAGACAGAGACAGAGACAGAGACAGAGACAGAGACAAGGACAGAGACAGAGACAGAGACAGAGACAGAGACAGAGACAGAGACAGAGACAGAGACAGAGACAGAGACAAAGGCAGAGGCGGAGACGGAGGCGGAGACAGAGACAGAGACAGAGACAGAGACAGAGACAGAGACAGAGACAGAGACGGAGACAGAGACAGAGACAGAGACAGAGAGGCAGATAAACAGAGACAGAGACAGAAGCAGAGACAGAGACAGAGACACAGAGACAGAGGCACAGAGACAGAGATACAGAGACAGATACACAGAGACAGAGACACAGAGACAGAGACACAGGGACAGAGACAAAGAGGCAGAGTCACGTAGACGGAGACACGGAGACAGAGATGCAGAGACAGAGACGCGGAGACAGAGACAGAGGCCGAAACAGAGAGAGAGACAGAGAGAGAGATAGAGTCAGACACAGAGACAGAGATGGAGACGGTGTCGGAGACAGAGTCAGAGACAGTGACAGAGACAGAGACGGAGACAGAGACTGAGACAGAGACAGAGACAGAGACAGAGACAGAGACAGAGACAGAGACAGAGACAGAGACAGAGACAGAGACAGAGACACAGACAGAGACAGAGACAGTGACAGAGACGCAGGAAACAATGATTGTGACAAAGACGCAGACAAAGACGGAGACAGAGACGGATACAAAGACGGATACAAAGACGGAGACAAAGACGGAGACAGAGACCGAGACAGAGACAGAGACAGAGACAGAGACAGAGACAGATACAGAGACAGAGACAGAGACAGAGACAGAGACAGAGACAGGGACAGAGACAGAGACAGAGACAAAGAGGCAGAGACAGAGAGAGAGAAAGAGTCAGACACAGAGAAAGAGATGGAGACGGTGTCGGAGACAGAGTCAGAGACAGTGACAGAGACAGAGACGGAGACAGAGACTGAGACAGAGACAGAGACAGAGACAGAGACAGAGACAGAGACAGAGACAGAGACAGAGACAGAGACAGAGACACAGAGACAGAGACACAGAGACAGAGACACAGAGACAGAGACACAGGGACAGAGACAAAGAGGCAGATTCACGTAGACGGAGACACGGAGACAGAGATGCAGAGACAGAGACGCGGAGACAGGGACAGGGACAGAGACAGAGACCGAAACAGAGAGAGAGACAGAGAGAGAGATAGAGGCAGACACAGAGACAAAGATGGAGACGGAGTCGGAGACAGAGACAGAGACAGACACAGAGACAGAGACAGAGACAGAGACAGAGACAGAGACAGAGACAGGGACAGAGACAGAGACAGAGACGTAGGCAGAGACGGAGACGGAGACAGGGACAGAGACAGAGACAGAGACAGGGATAGAGACGGAGACAGAGACAGAGACAGAGACAGAGACAGAGACAGAGACAGAGACACAGAGACAGAGACACAGAGACAGAGACACAGAGGCAGAGACACAAAGACAGAGACACAGAGACAGAGACACAGAGACAGAGACACAGAGACAGACACACAGAGACAGAGACACAGACACAGAGACAGAGACACAGAAACAGAAGCACAGAGACAGAGGCACAGAGACAGAGACACAGGGACAGAGACAAGGAGGCAGAGTCACATAGACGGAGACACGGAGACAGAGACACAGAGACAGAGACAGAGACAGAGACAGAAACAGAGACAGAGACAGAGACAGAGACAGAGACAGAGACACAGAGACAGAGACACAGAGACAGAGACACAGAGACAGAGACACAGAGACAGAGACACAGAGGCAGAGACACGGAGACGGAGACAGAGGCAGGGACTGAGACAGAGACAGAGACGCGGAGACAGAGACAGAGACCGAAACAGAGAGAGAGGCAGAGAGAGAGATAGAGGCAGACACAGAGACAGAAATGGAGACGGTGTCGGAGACAGAGTCAGAGACAAAGACCGAGACAGAGGCAGAGACACAGACAGAGACAGAGACAGAGACAGAGACAGAGACAGAGACAGAGACAGAGACAGAGACAGAGACAGAGACAGAGACAGAGACAGAGACAGAGAGAGAGACAGGGACAGAGACAGAGACAGAGACGAAGGCAGAGACGGAGACGGAGACAGGGACAGAGATAGAGACAGAGGCGGAGACGGAGACAGAGACAGAGACAGAGGCTGAGACAGAGACAGAGACAGAGACAGAGACAGAGACACAGAGACAGAGACAGAGACAGAGACAGAGACAGAGACAGAGACAGAGACAGAGACAGAGACAGAGACAGAGACAGAGAGAGAGACAGGGACAGAGACAGAGACAGAGACGAAGGCAGAGACGGAGACGGAGACAGGGACAGAGACAGAGACAGAGACAGAGACAGCGACAGAGACAGAGACAGAGACAGAGACAGAGACAGAGACAGAGACAGAGACAGAGACAAGGACAGAGACAGAGACAGAGACAGAGACAGAGACAGAGTCAGAGACAGAGACAGAGACAGAGACAGAGACAGAGACAGAGACAGAGACAGAGACAGAGACAGAGACAGAGACAGAGACAGAGACAGAGAGAGAGACAGGGACAGAGACAGAGACAGAGACGAAGGCAGAGACGGAGACGGAGACAGGGACAGAGACAGAGACAGAGACAGAGACAGAGACAGAGACAGAGACAGAGACAGAGACAGAGACAAGGACAGAGACAGAGACAGAGACAGAGACAGAGACAGAGACAGAGTCAGAGACAGAGACAGAGACAGAGACAGAGACAGAGACGGAGACAGAGACAGAGACAGAGACAGAGACAGAGACGGAGACGGAGACAGAGACAGAGACAGAGACAGAGACAGGGACTGAGACAGAGACAGAGATAGAGACAGAGGCGGAGACGGAGACAGAGACAGAGACAGAGGCTGAGACAGAGACAGAGACAGAGACAGAGACACAGAGACAGAGACAGAGACAGAGACAGAGACAGAGACAGAGACAGAGACAGAGACAGAGACAGAGACAGAGACAGAGACAGAGACAGAGACAGAGAGAGAGACAGGGACAGAGACAGAGACAGAGACAGAGACAGAGACAGAGACAGAGACGGAGACGGAGACAGAGACAGAGACAGAGACAGAGACGGAGACGGAGACAGAGACAGAGACAGAGACAGAGACAGGGACAGAGACAGAGACAGAGATAGAGACAGAGGCGGAGACGGAGACAGAGACAGAGACAGAGACAGAGACGGAGACAGAGACAGAAACAGAGATAGAGACGGAGACACAGAAACAGAGAGACAGAGACACAGGCACAAGGGCGGAGACACAGAGACAGAGACAGAGACAGAGACAGAGATAGAGACAGAGCCACACAGACAGAGACACAGAGATAGAGATACGTAGACAGAGACCCAGAGGCAGAGACACAGGGACAGAGACACAGAGACGGAGACACGGAGACAGAGACACAAAGACAGAGGCACAGAGACAGAGACACAGAGACAGAGACACAGAGACACCGACAGAGAAATAGGGACAAGAAGACAGAGGCACAGACAGAGACAGAGACAGAGACAGCGACAGAGACATAGACATAGACAGAGACATTGACAGAGACATTGACAGAGACAGAGACAGAGACAGGGACGGAGACAGAGACAGAGACAGAGACAGACAGTGACAGAGACAGAGAGAGAGACAGAGACAGAGACAGAGACAGAGACAGAGACAGAGACAGACACAGAGACAGAGACAGAGGCAGATACAGAGGCAAACACAGAGACAGAGACAGAGACAGAGACACAGAGGCAGAGACACAGAGACAGAGACAGAGACAGAGACAGAGACAGAGACGGAGGCAGACACAGGGACAGAGACAGAGACAGAGACAAAGTGACACAGATGCAGAAACACAGAGACGGAGACACAGAGACTGCGACACAGAGAGAGAGACACGGAGACAGAGACAGAGACAGAGACAGAGACGGAGACAGAGACAGAAACAGAGATAGAGACGGAGACACAGAAACAGAGAGACAGAGACACAGGCACAAGGGCGGAGACACAGAGACAGAGACAGAGAGAGAGACAGAGATAGAGACACAGAGACAGAGACCCAGAGGCAGAGACACGGAGACAGAGACACAAAGACAGAGGCACAGAGACAGAGACACAGAGACACCGACAGAGAGATTGGGACAGGAAGACAGAGGCACAGACAGAGACAGAGACGGAGACAGCGACAGAGACATAGACAGAGACATTGATAGAGACATTGACAGAGACAGAGACAGAGACAGGGACGGAGACAGAGACAGAGCCACACAGACAGAGACACAGAGATAGAGACACAGAGACAGAGACAGCGACAGAGACACAGAGACAGAGACAGAGACAGAGACAGAGACAGAGACAGAGGCAGATACAGAGGCAAACACAGAGACAGAGACATAGACAGAGACACAGACAGAGACACAGAGGCAGAGGCAGAGACAGAGACAGAGACAGAGGGAGAGAGACACAGAGACAGAGACAGAGACAGAGACAAAGAGACACAGATACAGAAAAACAGAGACGGAGACACAGAGACTGCGACACAGAGAGAGAGACACGGAGACAGAGACACAGAGACAGAGGCACAGAGACAGAGACACAGAGACAGAGACACAGAGACAGAGACACAGAGACAGAGACACAGAGACAGAGACAGAGAGAGAGAGACACAAGAACAGAGACACAGTGACAGAGACACAGAGACAGAGACACAGGGACAGAGACACAGAGACAGAGACACAGAAACAGAGACAGAGACAGAGACAGAGACAGAGACAGACACGGAGACAGAGACAGAAACAGAGATAGAGACGGAGACACAGAAACAGAGAGACAGAGACACAGGCACAAGGGCGGAGACACAGAGACAGAGACAGAGACAGAGACAGAGATAGAGACAGAGCCACACAGACAGACACACAGAGATAGAGACACGGAGACAGAGACACAGAGGCAGAGACACAGGGACAGAGACACAGAGACAGAGACACGGAGACAGAGACACAAAGACAGAGGCACAGAGACAGAGACACAGAGGCAGAGACACAGAGACACCGACAGAGAAATAGGGACAAGAAGACAGAGGCACAGACAGAGACAGAGACAGAGACAGAGACAGAGAGAGAGACTGAGACGGAGGCGGAGTCAGAGAGAGAGACAGAGACACAGAGACAGAGACACAGAGACAGAGACACAGAGACAGAGACACAGAGACAGAGACACAGAGACAGAGACACAGAGGCAGAGACACAGAGACAGAGGCAGAGAAAGAGAGACACAGAGACAGAGACACAGTGACAGAGACACAGAGACAGAGACACAGTGACAGAGACACAGAGACAGAGACACAGGGACAGAGACACAGAGACAGAGACACAGAGACAGAGACAGAGACAGAGACAGAGACAGAGACAGAGACAGAGAGAGAGACTGAGACGGAGGCGGAGTCAGAGAGAGAGACAGAGACAGAGACAGAGACAGATACAGAGACAGAGACAGAGACAGAGACAGAGACAGAGACAGGGACAGAGACAGAGACAGAGACAAAGAGGCAGAGACAGAGAGAGAGAAAGAGTCAGACACAGAGAAAGAGATGGAGACGGTGTCGGAGACAGAGTCAGAGACAGTGACAGAGACAGAGACGGAGACAGAGACTGAGACAGAGACAGAGACAGAGACAGAGACAGAGACAGAGACAGAGACAGAGACAGAGACAGAGACAGAGACACAGAGACAGAGACACAGAGACAGAGACACAGAGACAGAGACACAGGGACAGAGACAAAGAGGCAGATTCACGTAGACGGAGACACGGAGACAGAGATGCAGAGACAGAGACGCGGAGACAGGGACAGGGACAGAGACAGAGACCGAAACAGAGAGAGAGACAGAGAGAGAGATAGAGGCAGACACAGAGACAAAGATGGAGACGGAGTCGGAGACAGAGACAGAGACAGACACAGAGACAGAGACAGAGACAGAGACAGAGACAGAGACAGAGACAGAGACAGGGACAGAGACAGAGACAGAGACGTAGGCAGAGACGGAGACGGAGACAGGGACAGAGACAGAGACAGAGACAGGGATAGAGACGGAGACAGAGACAGAGACAGAGACAGAGACAGAGACAGAGACAGAGACACAGAGACAGAGACACAGAGACAGAGACACAGAGGCAGAGACACAAAGACAGAGACACAGAGACAGAGACACAGAGACAGAGACACAGAGACAGACACACAGAGACAGAGACACAGACACAGAGACAGAGACACAGAAACAGAAGCACAGAGACAGAGGCACAGAGACAGAGACACAGGGACAGAGACAAGGAGGCAGAGTCACATAGACGGAGACACGGAGACAGAGACACAGAGACAGAGACAGAGACAGAGACAGAAACAGAGACAGAGACAGAGACAGAGACAGAGACAGAGACACAGAGACAGAGACACAGAGACAGAGACACAGAGACAGAGACACAGAGACAGAGACACAGAGGCAGAGACACGGAGACGGAGACAGAGGCAGGGACTGAGACAGAGACAGAGACGCGGAGACAGAGACAGAGACCGAAACAGAGAGAGAGGCAGAGAGAGAGATAGAGGCAGACACAGAGACAGAAATGGAGACGGTGTCGGAGACAGAGTCAGAGACAAAGACCGAGACAGAGGCAGAGACACAGACAGAGACAGAGACAGAGACAGAGACAGAGACAGAGACAGAGACAGAGACAGAGACAGAGACAGAGACAGAGACAGAGACAGAGAGAGAGACAGGGACAGAGACAGAGACAGAGACGAAGGCAGAGACGGAGACGGAGACAGGGACAGAGATAGAGACAGAGGCGGAGACGGAGACAGAGACAGAGACAGAGGCTGAGACAGAGACAGAGACAGAGACAGAGACAGAGACACAGAGACAGAGACAGAGACAGAGACAGAGACAGAGACAGAGACAGAGACAGAGACAGAGACAGAGACAGAGACAGAGACAGAGAGAGAGACAGGGACAGAGACAGAGACAGAGACGAAGGCAGAGACGGAGACGGAGACAGGGACAGAGACAGAGACAGAGACAGAGACAGCGACAGAGACAGAGACAGAGACAGAGACAGAGACAGAGACAGAGACAGAGACAGAGACAAGGACAGAGACAGAGACAGAGACAGAGACAGAGACAGAGTCAGAGACAGAGACAGAGACAGAGACAGAGACAGAGACAGAGACAGAGACAGAGACAGAGACAGAGACAGAGACAGAGACAGAGACAGAGAGAGAGACAGGGACAGAGACAGAGACAGAGACGAAGGCAGAGACGGAGACGGAGACAGGGACAGAGACAGAGACAGAGACAGAGACAGAGACAGAGACAGAGACAGAGACAGAGACAGAGACAAGGACAGAGACAGAGACAGAGACAGAGACAGAGACAGAGACAGAGTCAGAGACAGAGACAGAGACAGAGACAGAGACAGAGACGGAGACAGAGACAGAGACAGAGACAGAGACAGAGACGGAGACGGAGACAGAGACAGAGACAGAGACAGAGACAGGGACTGAGACAGAGACAGAGATAGAGACAGAGGCGGAGACGGAGACAGAGACAGAGACAGAGGCTGAGACAGAGACAGAGACAGAGACAGAGACACAGAGACAGAGACAGAGACAGAGACAGAGACAGAGACAGAGACAGAGACAGAGACAGAGACAGAGACAGAGACAGAGACAGAGACAGAGAGAGAGACAGGGACAGAGACAGAGACAGAGACAGAGACAGAGACAGAGACAGAGACGGAGACGGAGACAGAGACAGAGACAGAGACAGAGACGGAGACGGAGACAGAGACAGAGACAGAGACAGAGACAGGGACAGAGACAGAGACAGAGATAGAGACAGAGACAGAGACAGAGACAGAGACAGAGACAGAGACAGAGACGGAGACAGAGACAGAAACAGAGATAGAGACGGAGACACAGAAACAGAGAGACAGAGACACAGGCACAAGGGCGGAGACACAGAGACAGAGACAGAGACAGAGACAGAGATAGAGACAGAGCCACACAGACAGAGACACAGAGATAGAGATACGTAGACAGAGACCCAGAGGCAGAGACACAGGGACAGAGACACAGAGACGGAGACACGGAGACAGAGACACAAAGACAGAGGCACAGAGACAGAGACACAGAGACAGAGACACAGAGACACCGACAGAGAAATAGGGACAAGAAGACAGAGGCACAGACAGAGACAGAGACAGAGACAGCGACAGAGACATAGACATAGACAGAGACATTGACAGAGACATTGACAGAGACAGAGACAGAGACAGGGACGGAGACAGAGACAGAGACAGAGACAGACAGTGACAGAGACAGAGAGAGAGACAGAGACAGAGACAGAGACAGAGACAGAGACAGAGACAGACACAGAGACAGAGACAGAGGCAGATACAGAGGCAAACACAGAGACAGAGACAGAGACAGAGACACAGAGGCAGAGACACAGAGACAGAGACAGAGACAGAGACAGAGACAGAGACGGAGGCAGACACAGGGACAGAGACAGAGACAGAGACAAAGTGACACAGATGCAGAAACACAGAGACGGAGACACAGAGACTGCGACACAGAGAGAGAGACACGGAGACAGAGACAGAGACAGAGACAGAGACGGAGACAGAGACAGAAACAGAGATAGAGACGGAGACACAGAAACAGAGAGACAGAGACACAGGCACAAGGGCGGAGACACAGAGACAGAGACAGAGAGAGAGACAGAGATAGAGACACAGAGACAGAGACCCAGAGGCAGAGACACGGAGACAGAGACACAAAGACAGAGGCACAGAGACAGAGACACAGAGACACCGACAGAGAGATTGGGACAGGAAGACAGAGGCACAGACAGAGACAGAGACGGAGACAGCGACAGAGACATAGACAGAGACATTGATAGAGACATTGACAGAGACAGAGACAGAGACAGGGACGGAGACAGAGACAGAGCCACACAGACAGAGACACAGAGATAGAGACACAGAGACAGAGACAGCGACAGAGACACAGAGACAGAGACAGAGACAGAGACAGAGACAGAGACAGAGGCAGATACAGAGGCAAACACAGAGACAGAGACATAGACAGAGACACAGACAGAGACACAGAGGCAGAGGCAGAGACAGAGACAGAGACAGAGGGAGAGAGACACAGAGACAGAGACAGAGACAGAGACAAAGAGACACAGATACAGAAAAACAGAGACGGAGACACAGAGACTGCGACACAGAGAGAGAGACACGGAGACAGAGACACAGAGACAGAGGCACAGAGACAGAGACACAGAGACAGAGACACAGAGACAGAGACACAGAGACAGAGACACAGAGACAGAGACAGAGAGAGAGAGACACAAGAACAGAGACACAGTGACAGAGACACAGAGACAGAGACACAGGGACAGAGACACAGAGACAGAGACACAGAAACAGAGACAGAGACAGAGACAGAGACAGAGACAGACACGGAGACAGAGACAGAAACAGAGATAGAGACGGAGACACAGAAACAGAGAGACAGAGACACAGGCACAAGGGCGGAGACACAGAGACAGAGACAGAGACAGAGACAGAGATAGAGACAGAGCCACACAGACAGACACACAGAGATAGAGACACGGAGACAGAGACACAGAGGCAGAGACACAGGGACAGAGACACAGAGACAGAGACACGGAGACAGAGACACAAAGACAGAGGCACAGAGACAGAGACACAGAGGCAGAGACACAGAGACACCGACAGAGAAATAGGGACAAGAAGACAGAGGCACAGACAGAGACAGAGACAGAGACAGAGACAGAGAGAGAGACTGAGACGGAGGCGGAGTCAGAGAGAGAGACAGAGACAGAGACAGAGACAGACAGAGACAGAGACAGAGACAGAGACACAGAGACAGAGACACAGAGACAGAGACACAGAGACTGAGACAGAGACACAGAGACAGAGACACAGAGACAGAGACACAGAGACAGAGACACAGAGCCAGAGACACAGAGCCAGAGACACAGAGACAGAGACACAGAGACAGAGACACAGAGACAGAGACACAGAGACAGAGACACAGAGACAGAGACACAGAGACAGAGACACAGAGACAGAGACACAGAGACAGAGACACAGAGACAGAGGCAGAGAAAGAGAGACACAGAGACAGAGACACAGTGACAGAGACACAGAGACAGAGACACAGTGACAGAGACACAGAGACAGAGACACAGGGACAGAGACACAGAGACAGAGACACAGAGACAGAGACAGAGACAGAGACAGAGACAGAGACGGAAACAGAGACAGAAACAGAGATAGAGACGGAGACACAGAAACAGAGAGACAGAGACACAGGCAGAAGGGCGGAGACACAGAGACAGAGACAGAGATAGAGACAGAGCCACACAGACAGAGACACAGAGGTAGAGACACAGAGACAGAGACCCAGAGGCAGAGACACAGGGACAGAGACACAGAGACAGAGACACGGAGACAGAGACACAGAAGCAGAGACACAGAGACAGAGACAGAGACAGAGACAGAGACAGAGACAGAGACAGAGACGGAGGCAGACACAGGGACAGAGACAGAGACAGAGACAAAGAGACGCAGATACAGAAACACAGAGACGGAGACACAGAGACAGAGACAGAGACAGAGACAGAGGCAGAGACAGAGACAGAGACAGAGACAGAGACAGAGACAGAGACAGAGACAGAGACAGAGACAGAGACAGAGACAGACAGAGACAGAGACAGAGACAGAGACAGAGACAGAGACAGAGACAGAGACGGAGACAGAGACAAAAACAGAGATAGAGACGGAGACACAGAAACAGAAAGACAGAGACACAGGCACAAGGGCGGAGACACAGAGACAGAGACAGAGACAGAGACAGAGACAGAGCCACACAGACAGAGACACAGGCACAAGGGCGGAGACACAGAGACAGAGACAGAGACAGAGACAGAGACAGAGCCACACAGACAGAGACACAGAGATAGAGGCACAGAGACAGAGACAGAGACATAGACAGAGACAGAGACAGAGACAGACACAGAGACAGAGACAGAGGCAGATACAGAGGCAAACACAGAGACAGAGACAGAGACAGAGACACAGACAGAGACCAGAGACAGAGACACAGAGACAGAGACAGAGAGAGAGACACAGAGACAGAGACACAGTGACAGAGACACAGAGACAGAGACAGAGACAGAGACAGAGACAGAGACAGAGACAGAGACAGAGACAGAGACAGAGACAGAGACAGAGACAGAGACAGAGACAGAGACAGAGACAGAGACACAGAGACACAGAGACAGAGCCACACAGACAGAGACACAGAGATAGAGACACAGAGACAGAGACAGAGACAGAGACACAGAGACAGAGACAGAGACAGAGACAGAGACAGAGACAGAGACAGAGACAGAGACAGAGACAGAGACAGAGACAGAGACTGAGACAGAGACAGAGACAGAGACAGAGACAGAAACAGAGACAGAGACAGAGACAGAGACAGAGACAGAGACAGAGACAGGGACAGAGACAGAGACAGAGACAGACAGAGACAGAGACAGAGACAGAGACAGAGACAGAGACAGAGGCAGGTACAGAGGCTGACACAGAGACAGAGACAGAGACAGAGCCACACAGACAGAGACACAGAGATAGAGACACAGAGACAGAGACAGAGACAGAGACATAGACAGAGACAGAGGCAGATACAGAGGCAAACACAGAGACAGAGACAGAGACAGAGACACAGACGGAGACACAGAGGCAGAGACACATAGACAGAGACACAGGGACAGAGACACAGAGACAGAGACAGAGACAGAGACAGAGACAGAGACAGAGGCAGATACAGAGGCAAACACAGAGACAGAGACAGAGACAGAGACAGAGCCACACAGACAGAGACACAGAGATAGAGACACGGAGACAGAGACAGAGACAGAGACAGAGACAGAGACAGAGACAGAGACAGAGACAGAGACAGAGACAGAGACAGAGACAGAGACAGAGACCGAGACAGAGACAGAGACAGAGACAGAGGCAGGTACAGAGGCTGACACAGAGACAGAGACAGAGACAGAGCCACACAGACAGAGACACAGAGATAGAGACACAGAGACAGAGACAGCGACAGAGACACAGAGACAGAGACAGAGACAGAGACAGAGACAGAGACAGAGACAGAGACAGAGACAGAGACAGAGACAGAGACAGAGACAGAGACAGAGACAGAGACAGAGACAGAGACAGAGACAGAGACAGAGACAGAGACAGAGACAGAGACAGAGACAGAGACAGAGACAGAGACAGAGACAGAGACAGAGACAGAGACAGAGACAGACAGAGACAGAGACGGAGCCAGACACAGGGACAGAGACAGAGACAGAGACAAAGAGACACAGATACAGAAACACAGAGACGGAGACACAGAGACTGCGACACAGAGAGAGACACACGGAGACAGAGACACAGAGACAGAGACACAGAGACAGAGACACAGAGACAGAGACACAGAGACAGAGACAGAGAGAGAGAGACACAGAGACAGAGATACAGTGACAGAAACACAGAGACAGAGACACAGGGACAGAGACACAGAGACAGAGACACAGAGACAGAGACAGAGACAGAGACAGAGGCAGATACAGAGGCAAACACAGAGACAGAGACAGAGACAGAGACAGAGCCACACAGACAGAGACACAGTGATAGAGACACGGAGACAGAGACAGAGACAGAGACAGAGACAGAGACAGAGACAGAGACAGAAACAGAGACAGAGACAGAGACAGAGACAGAGACAGAGACAGAGACAGAGACAGAGACACAGACAGAGACAGAGACAGAGACACAGACAGAGACACAGACAGAGACAGAGACAGAGACAGAGACACAGACGGTGACACAGAGGCAGAGACACAGAGACAGAGACAGAGACAGAGACAGAGACAGAGACGGAGGCAGAAACAGGGACAGAGACAGAGAAGGAGACAAAGAGACACAGATACAGAAACACAGAGACGGAGACACAGAGACTGCGACACAGAGAGAGAGACACGGAGACAGAGACACAGAGACAGAGACACAGAGACAGAGACACAGAGACAGGGACACAGAGACAGAGACAGAGAGAGAGAGACACAGAGACAGAGACACAGTGACAGAGACACAGAGACAGAGACACACGGACAGAGACACAGAGACAGAGACACAGAGACAGAGACAGAGACAGAGACGGAGACAGAGACAGAAACAGAGATAGAGACGGAGACACAGAAACAGAGAGACAGAGACACAGGCACAAGGGCGGAGACACAGAGACAGAGACAGAGACAGACAGAGACAGAGACAGAGACAGAGACAGAGACAGAGACAGAGACAGAGACAGAGACAGAGACAGAGGCAGAGACAGAGACAGAGACAAAAACAGAGATAGAGACGGAGACACAGAAAAAGAAAGACAGAGACACAGGCACAAGGGCGGAGACACAGAGACAGAGACAGAGACAGAGACAGAGACAGAGACAGAGACAGAGCCACACAGACAGAGACACAGAGATAGAGACACAGAGACAGAGACAGAGACAGAGACAGAGACAGATACAGAGACAGAGACAGAGACAGAGACAGAGACAGAGACAGAGACAGAGACAGAGACACAGACAGAGATAGAGACAGAGACACAGACAGAGACACAGACAGAGGCAGAGTCAGAGGCAGGTACAGAGGCTGACACAGAGACAGAGACAGAGACAGAGACAGAGACAGAGACAGAGACATAGACAGAGACAGAGACACAGGGGCAGAGACACGGAGACAGAGACAGAGACAGAGACAGAGACGGAGGCAGACGCAGGGACAGAGACAGATACAGAGACGCAGAGACAGAGACACAGATACATTGACACAGGGACAGAGACACAGGGACAAAGTCACAGAGACAGAGACACAGAGACAGAGACAGAGACAGAGACGGTGACAGAGACAGAAACAGAGACAAAGACAGAGACAGAGACAGAGGCAGAGACAGAGACAGAGACAGAGACAGAGGCAGATACAGAGGCAGACACAGATGCAGAGACAGAGACAGAGACACAGAGGCAGAGACGCAGAGACAGAGACAGAGACAGAGACAGAGACAGAGACAGAGACAGAGACACAGACAGAGACAGAGACAGAGGCGGATACAGAGGCAGACACAGAGACAGAGACAGAGACAGAGACAGAGACAGAGACAGAGACAAAGAGACAGAGACGGAGACAGACACAGGGACAGAGACAGAGAAAGAGACACAGAGACAGAGACACAGGGACAGAGACACAGAGACAGCGACACAGAGACAGGGACACAGAGACAGAGACACAGTGACAGAGTCACAGAGACAGAGACACAGGGACAGAGACACACAGACAGAGACACGGAGACAGAGACACAGAGACAGAGGCACAGAGACAGAGTCACAGAGACAGGGACACAGAGACAGAGACACAGAGACACCGAGAGAGAGATAGGGACAAGAAGACAGAGGCACAGACAGAGACAGAGACAGAGACAGAGACGGAGACAGAGACAGAAACTGAGATAGAGACGGAGACACAGAAACAGAGAGACAGAGACACAGGCACAAGGGCGGAGACACAGAGACACAGACAGAGGCAGAGACAGAGATAGAGACAAAGCCACGCAGACAGAGACACAGAGATAGAGACACAGAGACAGAGACCCAGAGGCAGAGACACAGGGACAGAGACACAGAGACAGAGACACGGAGACAGAGACACAAAGACAGAGGCACAGAGACAGAGACACATAGACAGAGACACAGAGACACCGACAGAGAGATAGGGACAAGAAGACAGAGGCACAGACAGAGACAAAGACAGAGACAGCGACAGAGACATAGACAGAGACATTGACAGAGACATTGACAGAAACAGAGACAGAGACAGAGACAGGGACGGAGACAGAGACAGAGACAGAGACAGACAGAGACAGAGACAGAGACAGAGACAGAGACAGAGACAGAGACAGAGACAGAGACAGAGACAGAGACAGAGACAGAGACAGAGACACAGACAGAGACAGAGACAGAGGCAGATACAGAAGCAGACACAGAGACAGAGACAGAGACAGAGACAGAGACACAGAGGCAGAGACAGAGACAGAGACAGAGACAGAGGCAGATACAGAGGCAAACACAGAGACAGAGACAGAGACAGAGACACAGACAGAGACACAGAGGCAGAGACACAGAGACAGAGACAGAGACAGAGACAGAGACAGAGACAGAGACGGAGGCAGACACAGGGACAGAGACAGAGACAGAAACAAAGAGACACAGATACAGAAACACAGAGACGGAGACAGAGAGACTGCGACACAGAGAGAGAGACACGGAGAGAGAGACACAGAGACAGACACACAGAGACAGAGACAGAGACAGAGAGAGAGAGACACAGAGACAGAGACACAGTGACAGAGACACAGAGACAGAGACAGAGACAGAGACAGAGACAGAGACAGAGACAGAGACAGAGACAGAGACAGAGACAGAGACAGAGACAGAGACAGAGACAGAGACACAGACAGAGACAGAGACACAGACAGAGACACAGACAGAGAGAGAGACAGAGGCAGATACAGAGGCTGACACAGAGACAGAGACAGAGACAGAGACAGAGGCAGGTACAGAAGCAGACACAGAGACAGAGACAGAGACAGAGACAAAGTGACACAGATACAGAAACACAGAGACGGAGACACAGAGACTGCGACACAGAGAGAGAGACACGGAGACAGAGACAGAGACAGAGACAGAGACGGAGACAGAGACAGAAACAGAGATAGAGACGGAGACACAGAAACAGAGAGACAGAGACACAGGCACAAGGGCGGAGACACAGAGACAGAGACAGAGAGAGAGACAGAGATAGAGACACAGAGACAGAGACCCAGAGGCAGAGACACAGGGACTGAGACACAGAGACAGAGACACGGAGACAGAGACACAAAGACAGAGGCACAGAGACAGAGACACAGAGACACCGACAGAGAGATTGGGACAAGAAGACAGAGGCACAGACAGAGACAGAGACGGAGACAGCGACAGAGACATAGACAGAGACATTGATAGAGACATTGACAGAGACAGAGACAGAGACAGAGACAGAGACAGAGACAAAGAGACACAGATACAGAAACACAGAGACGGAGACACAGAGACTGCGACACAGAGAGAGAGACACGGAGACAGAGACACAGAGACAGAGGCACAGAGACAGAGACACAGAGACAGAGACACAGAGACAGAGACACAGAGACAGAGACAGAGAGAGAGAGACACAAGAACAGAGACACAGTGACAGAGACACAGAGACAGAGACACAGGGACAGAGACACAGAGACAGAGACACAGAAACAGAGACAGAGACAGAGACAGAGACAGAGACGGAGACAGAGACAGAAACAGAGATAGAGACGGAGACACAGAAACAGAGACACAGAGACACAGGCACAAGGGCGGAGACACAGAGACAGAGACAGAGACAGAGACAGAGATAGAGACAGAGCCACACAGACAGACACACAGAGATAGAGACACGGAGACAGAGACCCAGAGGCAGAGACACAGGAACAGAGACACAGAGACAGACACGGAGACAGAGACACAAAGACAGAGGCACAGAGACAGAGACACAGAGACAGAGACACAGCGACACCGACAGAGAAATAGGGACAAGAAGACAGAGGCACAGACAGAGACAGAGACAGAGACAGCGACAGAGACATAGACAGAGACATTGACAGAGACATTGCCAGAGACATTGACAGAGACAGAGACAGAGACAGAGACAGAGACAGAGACAGGGACGGAGACAGAGACAGAGACAGAGACAGAGACAGAGACAGAGAGAGAGACAGAGACAGAGACAGAGACAGAGACAGAGACAGAGACAGAGACGGAGGCGGAGTCAGAGACAGAGACAGAGACAGAGACAGAGACAGACAGAGACAGAGACAGAGACAGAGACAGAGACAGAGACAGAGACACAGAGACAGAGACACAGAGACAGAGACACAGAGGCAGAGACACAGAGACTGAGACAGTGACACAGAGACAGAGACACAGAGACAGAGACACAGAGCCAGATACACAGAGCCAGAGACACAGAGACAGAGACACAGAGACAGAGACACAGAGACAGAGACACAGAGACAGAGACACAGAGACAGAGACACAGAGACAGAGACACAGAGACAGAGACACAGAGACAGAGACACAGAGACAGAGACACAGAGACAGAGACACAGAGACAGAGACACAGAGACAGAGACACAGAGACAGAGACACAGAGACAGAGACACAGAGACAGAGACACAGAGACAGAGACACAGAGACAGAGACAGAGAGAGAGAGACACAGAGACAGAGACACAGTGACAGAGACACAGAGACAGAGACACACGGACAGAGACACAGAGACAGAGACACAGAGACAGAGACAGAGACAGGGACGGAGACAGAGACAGAAACAGAGATAGAGACGCAGACACAGAAACAGAGAGACAGAGACACAGGCACAAGGGCGGAGACACAGAGACAGAGACAGAGACAGACAGAGACAGAGACAGAGACAGAGACAGAGACAGAGACAGAGACAGAGACAGAGACAGAGACAGAGACAGAGACAGAGACAGAGACAGAGACAAAAACAGAGATAGAGACGGAGACACAGAAAAAGAAAGACAGAGACACAGGCACAAGGGCGGAGACACAGAGACAGAGACAGAGACAGAGACAGAGACAGAGACAGAGCCACACAGACAGAGACACAGAGATAGAGACACAGAGACAGAGACAGAGACAGAGACAGAGACAGATACAGAGACAGAGACAGAGACAGAGACAGAGACAGAGACAGAGACAGAGACAGAGACAGAGACACAGACAGAGATAGAGACAGAGACACAGACAGAGACACAGACAGAGGCAGAGTCAGAGGCAGGTACAGAGGCTGACACAAAGACAGAGACAGAGACAGAGACAGAGACAGAGACATAGACAGAGACAGAGACACAGGGGCAGAGACACGGAGACAGAGACAGAGACAGAGACAGAGACGGAGGCAGACGCAGGGACAGAGACAGATACAGAGACGCAGAGACAGAGACACAGATGCATTGACACAGGGACAGAGACACAGGGACAAAGTCACAGAGACAGAGACACAGAGACAGAGACAGAGACCGAGACGGTGACAGAGACGGAAACAGAGACAAAGACAGAGACAGAGACAGAGGCAGAGACAGAGACAGAGACAGAGACAGAGGCAGATACAGAGGCAGACACAGATACAGAGACAGAGACAGAGACACAGAGACAGAGACAGAGACAGAGACAGAGACAGAGACAGAGACAGAGACAGAGACAGAGACAGAGACAGAGACAGAGACAGAGACAGAGACACAGACAGAGACAGAGACACAGACAGAGACACAGACAGAGACAGAGACAGAGGCAGATACAGAGGCTGACACAGAGACAGAGACAGAGACAGAGACAGAGGCAGGTACAGAAGCAGACACAGAGACAGAGACAGAGACAGAGACAAAGTGACACAGATACAGAAACACAGAGACGGAGACACAGAGACTGCGACACAGAGAGAGAGACACGGAGACAGGGACAGAGACAGAGACAGAGACGGAGACAGAGACAGAAACAGAGATAGAGACGGAGACACAGAAACAGAGAGACAGAGACACAGGCACAAGGGCGGAGACACAGAGACAGAGACAGAGAGGGAGACAGAGATAGAGACACAGAGACAGAGACCCAGAGGCAGAGACACAGGGACTGAGACACAGAGACAGAGACACGGAGACAGAGACACAAAGACAGAGGCACAGAGACAGAGACACAGAGACACCGACAGAGAGATTGGGACAAGAAGACAGAGGCACAGACAGAGACAGAGACGGAGACAGCGACAGAGACATAGACAGAGACATTGATAGAGACATTGACAGAGACAGAGACAGAGACAGAGACAGGGACGGAGACAGAGACAGAGACTGAGACAGAGACAGAGACAGGGACGGAGACAGAGACAGAGACAGAGACAGACAGAGACAGAGACAGAGACAGAGACAGAGACAGAGACAGAGACAGAGACAGAGACAGAGACAGAGACAGAGACAGAGACGGAGACAGAGGCAAAAACAGAGATAGAGACGGAGACACAGAAACAGAAAGACAGAGACACAGGCACAAGGGCGCAGACACAGAGACAGAGACAGAGACAGAGACAGAGACAGAGACAGAGCCACACAGACAGAGACACAGAGATAGAGGCACAGAGACAGAGACAGAGACAGAGACAGAGACAGAGACAGAGACAGACACAGAGACAGAGACAGAGGCAGATACAGAGGCAAACACAGAGACAGAGACAGAGACAGAGACGCAGACAGAGACACAGAGGCAGAGACACAGAGACAGAGACAGAGACAGAGACAGAGACAGAGACGGAGGCAGACACAGATACAGAGACAGAGACAGAGACACAGAGACAGAGACAGAGACAGAGACAGAGACAGAGACAGAGACAGAGACAGAGACAGAGACAGAGACAGAGACAGAGACAGAGACAGAGACACAGACAGAGACAGAGACCCAGACAGAGACACAGACAGAGACAGAGACAGAGGCAGATACAGAGGCTGACACAGAGACAGAGACAGAGACAGAGACAGAGGCAGGTACAGAAGCAGACACAGAGACAGAGACAGAGACAGAGACAAAGTGACACAGATACAGAAACACAGAGACGGAGACACAGAGACTGCGACACAGAGAGAGAGACACGGAGACAGGGACAGAGACAGAGACAGAGACGGAGACAGAGACAGAAACAGAGATAGAGACGGAGACACAGAAACAGAGAGACAGAGACACAGGCACAAGGGCGGAGACACAGAGACAGAGACAGAGAGGGAGACAGAGATAGAGACACAGAGACAGAGACCCAGAGGCAGAGACACAGGGACTGAGACACAGAGACAGAGACACGGAGACAGAGACACAAAGACAGAGGCACAGAGACAGAGACACAGAGACACCGACAGAGAGATTGGGACAAGAAGACAGAGGCACAGACAGAGACAGAGACGGAGACAGCGACAGAGACATAGACAGAGACATTGATAGAGACATTGACAGAGACAGAGACAGAGACAGAGACAGGGACGGAGACAGAGACAGAGACAGAGACAGAGACAGAGACGGAGACGGAGACAGAGACAGAGACAGAGACAGAGACGGAGACGGAGACAGAGACAGAGACAGAGACAGAGACAGGGACAGAGACAGAGACAGAGATAGAGACAGAGGCGGAGACGGAGACAGAGACAGAGACAGAGACAGAGACAGAGAGAGAGACAGGGACAGAGACAGAGACAGAGACAGAGACAGAGACAGAGACAGAGACGGAGACGGAGACAGAGACAGAGACAGAGACAGAGACGGAGACGGAGACAGAGACAGAGACAGAGACAGAGACAGGGACAGAGACAGAGACAGAGATAGAGACAGAGGCGGAGACGGAGACAGAGACAGAGACAGAGGCTGAGACAGAGACAGAGACAGAGACAGAGACACAGAGACAGAGACACAGAGACAGAGACACAGAGACAGAGACACAGAGACAGAGACACAGAGACTGAGACAGAGACACAGAGACAGAGCCACACAGACAGAGACACAGAGATAGAGACACAGAGACAGAGACAGCGACAGAGACACAGAGACAGAGACAGAGACAGAGACAGAGACAGAGACAGAGACAGAGACAGAGACAGAGACAGAGGCAGATACAGAGGCAAACACAGAGACAGAGACAGAGACAGAGACACAGACAGAGACACAGAGGCAGAGGCAGAGACAGAGACAGAGACAGAGGGAGAGAGACACAGAGACAGAGACAGAGACAGAGACAAAGAGACACAGATACAGAAACACAGAGACGGAGACACAGAGACTGCGACACAGAGAGAGAGACACGGAGACAGAGACACAGAGACAGAGGCACAGAGACAGAGACACAGAGACAGAGACAGAGAGAGAGAGACACAAGAAAAGAGACACAGTGACAGAGACACAGAGACAGAGACAGAGACAGAGGGACAGAGACACAGAGACAGAGACACAGAAACAGAGACAGAGACAGAGACAGAGACAGAGACAGAGACAGAGACAGAGACAGAGACGGAGACAGAGACAGAAACAGAGATAGAGACGGAGACACAGAAACAGAGAGACAGAGACACAGGCACAAGGGCGGAGACACAGAGACAGAGACAGAGACAGAGACAGAGATAGAGACAGAGCCACACAGACAGAGACACAGAGATAGAGATACGTAGACAGAGACCCAGAGGCAGAGACACAGGGACAGAGACACAGAGACGGAGACACGGAGACAGAGACACAAAGACAGAGGCACAGAGACAGAGACACAGAGACAGAGACACAGAGACACCGACAGAGAAATAGGGACAAGAAGACAGAGGCACAGACAGAGACAGAGACAGAGACAGCGACAGAGACATAGACATAGACAGAGACATTGACAGAGACATTGACAGAGACAGAGACAGAGACAGGGACGGAGACAGAGACAGAGACAGAGACAGACAGTGACAGAGACAGAGAGAGAGACAGAGACAGAGACAGAGACAGAGACAGAGACAGAGACAGACACAGAGACAGAGACAGAGGCAGATACAGAGGCAAACACAGAGACAGAGACAGAGACAGAGACACAGAGGCAGAGACACAGAGACAGAGACAGAGACAGAGACAGAGACAGAGACGGAGGCAGACACAGGGACAGAGACAGAGACAGAGACAAAGAGACACAGATGCAGAAACACAGAGACGGAGACACAGAGACTGCGACACAGAGAGAGAGACACGGAGACAGAGACAGAGACAGAGACAGAGACGGAGACAGAGACAGAAACAGAGATAGAGACGGAGACACAGAAACAGAGAGACAGAGACACAGGCACAAGGGCGGAGACACAGAGACAGAGACAGAGAGAGAGACAGAGATAGAGACACAGAGACAGAGACCCAGAGGCAGAGACACGGAGACAGAGACACAAAGACAGAGGCACAGAGACAGAGACACAGAGACACCGACAGAGAGATTGGGACAGGAAGACAGAGGCACAGACAGAGACAGAGACGGAGACAGCGACAGAGACATAGACAGAGACATTGATAGAGACATTGACAGAGACAGAGACAGAGACAGGGACGGAGACAGAGACAGAGCCACACAGACAGAGACACAGAGATAGAGACACAGAGACAGAGACAGCGACAGAGACACAGAGACAGAGACAGAGACAGAGACAGAGACAGAGACAGAGGCAGATACAGAGGCAAACACAGAGACAGAGACATAGACAGAGACACAGACAGAGACACAGAGGCAGAGGCAGAGACAGAGACAGAGACAGAGGGAGAGAGACACAGAGACAGAGACAGAGACAGAGACAAAGAGACACAGATACAGAAAAACAGAGACGGAGACACAGAGACTGCGACACAGAGAGAGAGACACGGAGACAGAGACACAGAGACAGAGGCACAGAGACAGAGACACAGAGACAGAGACACAGAGACAGAGACACAGAGACAGAGACACAGAGACAGAGACAGAGAGAGAGAGACACAAGAACAGAGACACAGTGACAGAGACACAGAGACAGAGACACAGGGACAGAGACACAGGGACAGAGACACAGAAACAGAGACAGAGACAGAGACAGAGACAGAGACAGACACGGAGACAGAGACAGAAACAGAGATAGAGACGGAGACACAGAAACAGAGAGACAGAGACACAGGCACAAGGGCGGAGACACAGAGACAGAGACAGAGACAGAGACAGAGATAGAGACAGAGCCACACAGACAGACACACAGAGATAGAGACACGGAGACAGAGACACAGAGGCAGAGACACAGGGACAGAGACACAGAGACAGAGACACGGAGACAGAGACACAAAGACAGAGGCACAGAGACAGAGACACAGAGACAGAGACACAGAGACACCGACAGAGAAATAGGGACAAGAAGACAGAGGCACAGACAGAGACAGAGACAGAGACAGAGACAGAGAGAGAGACTGAGACGGAGGCGGAGTCAGAGAGAGAGACAGAGACAGAGACAGAGACAGACAGAGACAGAGACAGAGACAGAGACACAGAGACAGAGACACAGAGACAGAGACACAGAGACTGAGACAGAGACACAGAGACAGAGACACAGAGACAGAGACACAGAGCCAGAGACACAGAGCCAGAGACACAGAGACAGAGACACAGAGACAGAGACACAGAGACAGAGACACAGAGACAGAGACACAGAGACAGAGACACAGAGACAGAGACACAGAGACAGAGACACAGAGACAGAGACACAGAGACAGAGACACAGAGACAGAGACACAGAGACAGAGGCAGAGAAAGAGAGACACAGAGACAGAGACACAGTGACAGAGACACAGAGACAGAGACACAGTGACAGAGACACAGAGACAGAGACACAGGGACAGAGACACAGAGACAGAGACACAGAGACAGAGACAGAGACAGAGACAGAGACAGAGACGGAAACAGAGACAGAAACAGAGATAGAGACGGAGACACAGAAACAGAGAGACAGAGACACAGGCAGAAGGGCGGAGACACAGAGACAGAGACAGAGATAGAGACAGAGCCACACAGACAGAGACACAGAGGTAGAGACACAGAGACAGAGACCCAGAGGCAGAGACACAGGGACAGAGACACAGAGACAGAGACACGGAGACAGAGACACAGAAGCAGAGACACAGAGACAGAGACAGAGACAGAGACAGAGACAGAGACAGAGACAGAGACGGAGGCAGACACAGGGACAGAGACAGAGACAGAGACAAAGAGACGCAGATACAGAAACACAGAGACGGAGACACAGAGACAGAGACAGAGACAGAGACAGAGGCAGAGACAGAGACAGAGACAGAGACAGAGACAGAGACAGAGACAGAGACAGAGACAGAGACAGAGACAGAGACAGAGACAGACAGAGACAGAGACAGAGACAGAGACAGAGACAGAGACAGAGACAGAGACGGAGACAGAGACAAAAACAGAGATAGAGACGGAGACACAGAAACAGAAAGACAGAGACACAGGCACAAGGGCGGAGACACAGAGACAGAGACAGAGACAGAGACAGAGACAGAGCCACACAGACAGAGACACAGGCACAAGGGCGGAGACACAGAGACAGAGACAGAGACAGAGACAGAGACAGAGCCACACAGACAGAGACACAGAGATAGAGGCACAGAGACAGAGACAGAGACATAGACAGAGACAGAGACAGAGACAGACACAGAGACAGAGACAGAGGCAGATACAGAGGCAAACACAGAGACAGAGACAGAGACAGAGACACAGACAGAGACCAGAGACAGAGACACAGAGACAGAGACAGAGAGAGAGACACAGAGACAGAGACACAGTGACAGAGACACAGAGACAGAGACAGAGACAGAGACAGAGACAGAGACAGAGACAGAGACAGAGACAGAGACAGAGACAGAGACAGAGACAGAGACAGAGACAGAGACAGAGACAGAGACACAGAGACACAGAGACAGAGCCACACAGACAGAGACACAGAGATAGAGACACAGAGACAGAGACAGAGACAGAGACACAGAGACAGAGACAGAGACAGAGACAGAGACAGAGACAGAGACAGAGACAGAGACAGAGACAGAGACAGAGACAGAGACTGAGACAGAGACAGAGACAGAGACAGAGACAGAAACAGAGACAGAGACAGAGACAGAGACAGAGACAGAGACAGAGACAGGGACAGAGACAGAGACAGAGACAGACAGAGACAGAGACAGAGACAGAGACAGAGACAGAGACAGAGGCAGGTACAGAGGCTGACACAGAGACAGAGACAGAGACAGAGCCACACAGACAGAGACACAGAGATAGAGACACAGAGACAGAGACAGAGACAGAGACATAGACAGAGACAGAGGCAGATACAGAGGCAAACACAGAGACAGAGACAGAGACAGAGACACAGACGGAGACACAGAGGCAGAGACACATAGACAGAGACACAGGGACAGAGACACAGAGACAGAGACAGAGACAGAGACAGAGACAGAGGCAGATACAGAGGCAAACACAGAGACAGAGACAGAGACAGAGACAGAGCCACACAGACAGAGACACAGAGATAGAGACACGGAGACAGAGACAGAGACAGAGACAGAGACAGAGACAGAGACAGAGACAGAGACAGAGACAGAGACAGAGACAGAGACAGAGACCGAGACAGAGACAGAGACAGAGACAGAGGCAGGTACAGAGGCTGACACAGAGACAGAGACAGAGACAGAGCCACACAGACAGAGACACAGAGATAGAGACACAGAGACAGAGACAGCGACAGAGACACAGAGACAGAGACAGAGACAGAGACAGAGACAGAGACAGAGACAGAGACAGAGACAGAGACAGAGACAGAGACAGAGACAGAGACAGAGACAGAGACAGAGACAGAGACAGAGACAGAGACAGAGACAGAGACAGAGACAGAGACAGAGACAGAGACAGAGACAGAGACAGAGACAGAGACAGAGACAGAGACAGAGACAGACAGAGACAGAGACGGAGCCAGACACAGGGACAGAGACAGAGACAGAGACAAAGAGACACAGATACAGAAACACAGAGACGGAGACACAGAGACTGCGACACAGAGAGAGACACACGGAGACAGAGACACAGAGACAGAGACACAGAGACAGAGACACAGAGACAGAGACACAGAGACAGAGACAGAGAGAGAGAGACACAGAGACAGAGATACAGTGACAGAAACACAGAGACAGAGACACAGGGACAGAGACACAGAGACAGAGACACAGAGACAGAGACAGAGACAGAGACAGAGGCAGATACAGAGGCAAACACAGAGACAGAGACAGAGACAGAGACAGAGCCACACAGACAGAGACACAGTGATAGAGACACGGAGACAGAGACAGAGACAGAGACAGAGACAGAGACAGAGACAGAGACAGAGACAGAAACAGAGACAGAGACAGAGACAGAGACAGAGACAGAGACAGAGACAGAGACAGAGACACAGACAGAGACAGAGACAGAGACACAGACAGAGACACAGACAGAGACAGAGACAGAGACAGAGACACAGACGGTGACACAGAGGCAGAGACACAGAGACAGAGACAGAGACAGAGACAGAGACAGAGACGGAGGCAGAAACAGGGACAGAGACAGAGAAGGAGACAAAGAGACACAGATACAGAAACACAGAGACGGAGACACAGAGACTGCGACACAGAGAGAGAGACACGGAGACAGAGACACAGAGACAGAGACACAGAGACAGAGACACAGAGACAGGGACACAGAGACAGAGACAGAGAGAGAGAGACACAGAGACAGAGACACAGTGACAGAGACACAGAGACAGAGACACACGGACAGAGACACAGAGACAGAGACACAGAGACAGAGACAGAGACAGAGACGGAGACAGAGACAGAAACAGAGATAGAGACGGAGACACAGAAACAGAGAGACAGAGACACAGGCACAAGGGCGGAGACACAGAGACAGAGACAGAGACAGACAGAGACAGAGACAGAGACAGAGACAGAGACAGAGACAGAGACAGAGACAGAGACAGAGACAGAGGCAGAGACAGAGACAGAGACAAAAACAGAGATAGAGACGGAGACACAGAAAAAGAAAGACAGAGACACAGGCACAAGGGCGGAGACACAGAGACAGAGACAGAGACAGAGACAGAGACAGAGACAGAGACAGAGCCACACAGACAGAGACACAGAGATAGAGACACAGAGACAGAGACAGAGACAGAGACAGAGACAGATACAGAGACAGAGACAGAGACAGAGACAGAGACAGAGACAGAGACAGAGACAGAGACACAGACAGAGATAGAGACAGAGACACAGACAGAGACACAGACAGAGGCAGAGTCAGAGGCAGGTACAGAGGCTGACACAGAGACAGAGACAGAGACAGAGACAGAGACCGAGACAGAGACAGAGACAGAGACAGAGGCAGGTACAGAGGCTGACACAGAGACAGAGACAGAGACAGAGCCACACAGACAGAGACACAGAGATAGAGACACAGAGACAGAGACAGCGACAGAGACACAGAGACAGAGACAGAGACAGAGACAGAGACAGAGACAGAGACAGAGACAGAGACAGAGACAGAGACAGAGACAGAGACAGAGACAGAGACAGAGACAGAGACAGAGACAGAGACAGAGACAGAGACAGAGACAGAGACAGAGACAGAGACAGAGACAGAGACAGAGACAGAGACAGAGACAGAGACAGAGACAGAGACAGACAGAGACAGAGACGGAGCCAGACACAGGGACAGAGACAGAGACAGAGACAAAGAGACACAGATACAGAAACACAGAGACGGAGACACAGAGACTGCGACACAGAGAGAGACACACGGAGACAGAGACACAGAGACAGAGACACAGAGACAGAGACACAGAGACAGAGACACAGAGACAGAGACAGAGAGAGAGAGACACAGAGACAGAGATACAGTGACAGAAACACAGAGACAGAGACACAGGGACAGAGACACAGAGACAGAGACACAGAGACAGAGACAGAGACAGAGACAGAGGCAGATACAGAGGCAAACACAGAGACAGAGACAGAGACAGAGACAGAGCCACACAGACAGAGACACAGTGATAGAGACACGGAGACAGAGACAGAGACAGAGACAGAGACAGAGACAGAGACAGAGACAGAGACAGAAACAGAGACAGAGACAGAGACAGAGACAGAGACAGAGACAGAGACAGAGACAGAGACACAGACAGAGACAGAGACAGAGACACAGACAGAGACACAGACAGAGACAGAGACAGAGACAGAGACACAGACGGTGACACAGAGGCAGAGACACAGAGACAGAGACAGAGACAGAGACAGAGACAGAGACGGAGGCAGAAACAGGGACAGAGACAGAGAAGGAGACAAAGAGACACAGATACAGAAACACAGAGACGGAGACACAGAGACTGCGACACAGAGAGAGAGACACGGAGACAGAGACACAGAGACAGAGACACAGAGACAGAGACACAGAGACAGGGACACAGAGACAGAGACAGAGAGAGAGAGACACAGAGACAGAGACACAGTGACAGAGACACAGAGACAGAGACACACGGACAGAGACACAGAGACAGAGACACAGAGACAGAGACAGAGACAGAGACGGAGACAGAGACAGAAACAGAGATAGAGACGGAGACACAGAAACAGAGAGACAGAGACACAGGCACAAGGGCGGAGACACAGAGACAGAGACAGAGACAGACAGAGACAGAGACAGAGACAGAGACAGAGACAGAGACAGAGACAGAGACAGAGACAGAGACAGAGGCAGAGACAGAGACAGAGACAAAAACAGAGATAGAGACGGAGACACAGAAAAAGAAAGACAGAGACACAGGCACAAGGGCGGAGACACAGAGACAGAGACAGAGACAGAGACAGAGACAGAGACAGAGACAGAGCCACACAGACAGAGACACAGAGATAGAGACACAGAGACAGAGACAGAGACAGAGACAGAGACAGATACAGAGACAGAGACAGAGACAGAGACAGAGACAGAGACAGAGACAGAGACAGAGACACAGACAGAGATAGAGACAGAGACACAGACAGAGACACAGACAGAGGCAGAGTCAGAGGCAGGTACAGAGGCTGACACAGAGACAGAGACAGAGACAGAGACAGAGACAGAGACAGAGACATAGACAGAGACAGAGACACAGGGGCAGAGACACGGAGACAGAGACAGAGACAGAGACAGAGACGGAGGCAGACGCAGGGACAGAGACAGATACAGAGACGCAGAGACAGAGACACAGATACATTGACACAGGGACAGAGACACAGGGACAAAGTCACAGAGACAGAGACACAGAGACAGAGACAGAGACAGAGACGGTGACAGAGACAGAAACAGAGACAAAGACAGAGACAGAGACAGAGGCAGAGACAGAGACAGAGGCAGAGACAGAGGCAGATACAGAGGCAGACACAGATGCAGAGACAGAGACAGAGACACAGAGGCAGAGACGCAGAGACAGAGACAGAGACAGAGACAGAGACAGAGACAGAGACAGAGACACAGACAGAGACAGAGACAGAGGCGGATACAGAGGCAGACACAGAGACAGAGACAGAGACAGAGACAGAGACAGAGACAGAGACAAAGAGACAGAGACGGAGACAGACACAGGGACAGAGACAGAGAAAGAGACACAGAGACAGAGACACAGGGACAGAGACACAGAGACAGCGACACAGAGACAGGGACACAGAGACAGAGACACAGTGACAGAGTCACAGAGACAGAGACACAGGGACAGAGACACACAGACAGAGACACGGAGACAGAGACACAGAGACAGAGGCACAGAGACAGAGTCACAGAGACAGGGACACAGAGACAGAGACACAGAGACACCGAGAGAGAGATAGGGACAAGAAGACAGAGGCACAGACAGAGACAGAGACAGAGACAGAGACGGAGACAGAGACAGAAACTGAGATAGAGACGGAGACACAGAAACAGAGAGACAGAGACACAGGCACAAGGGCGGAGACACAGAGACACAGACAGAGGCAGAGACAGAGATAGAGACAAAGCCACGCAGACAGAGACACAGAGATAGAGACACAGAGACAGAGACCCAGAGGCAGAGACACAGGGACAGAGACACAGAGACAGAGACACGGAGACAGAGACACAAAGACAGAGGCACAGAGACAGAGACACATAGACAGAGACACAGAGACACCGACAGAGAGATAGGGACAAGAAGACAGAGGCACAGACAGAGACAAAGACAGAGACAGCGACAGAGACATAGACAGAGACATTGACAGAGACATTGACAGAAACAGAGACAGAGACAGAGACAGGGACGGAGACAGAGACAGAGACAGAGACAGACAGAGACAGAGACAGAGACAGAGACAGAGACAGAGACAGAGACAGAGACAGAGACAGAGACAGAGACAGAGACAGAGACAGAGACACAGACAGAGACAGAGACAGAGGCAGATACAGAAGCAGACACAGAGACAGAGACAGAGACAGAGACAGAGACACAGAGGCAGAGACAGAGACAGAGACAGAGACAGAGGCAGATACAGAGGCAAACACAGAGACAGAGACAGAGACAGAGACACAGACAGAGACACAGAGGCAGAGACACAGAGACAGAGACAGAGACAGAGACAGAGACAGAGACAGAGACGGAGGCAGACACAGGGACAGAGACAGAGACAGAAACAAAGAGACACAGATACAGAAACACAGAGACGGAGACAGAGAGACTGCGACACAGAGAGAGAGACACGGAGAGAGAGACACAGAGACAGACACACAGAGACAGAGACAGAGACAGAGAGAGAGAGACACAGAGACAGAGACACAGTGACAGAGACACAGAGACAGAGACAGAGACAGAGACAGAGACAGAGACAGAGACAGAGACAGAGACAGAGACAGAGACAGAGACAGAGACAGAGACAGAGACAGAGACACAGACAGAGACAGAGACACAGACAGAGACACAGACAGAGAGAGAGACAGAGGCAGATACAGAGGCTGACACAGAGACAGAGACAGAGACAGAGACAGAGGCAGGTACAGAAGCAGACACAGAGACAGAGACAGAGACAGAGACAAAGTGACACAGATACAGAAACACAGAGACGGAGACACAGAGACTGCGACACAGAGAGAGAGACACGGAGACAGAGACAGAGACAGAGACAGAGACGGAGACAGAGACAGAAACAGAGATAGAGACGGAGACACAGAAACAGAGAGACAGAGACACAGGCACAAGGGCGGAGACACAGAGACAGAGACAGAGAGAGAGACAGAGATAGAGACACAGAGACAGAGACCCAGAGGCAGAGACACAGGGACTGAGACACAGAGACAGAGACACGGAGACAGAGACACAAAGACAGAGGCACAGAGACAGAGACACAGAGACACCGACAGAGAGATTGGGACAAGAAGACAGAGGCACAGACAGAGACAGAGACGGAGACAGCGACAGAGACATAGACAGAGACATTGATAGAGACATTGACAGAGACAGAGACAGAGACAGAGACAGAGACAGAGACAAAGAGACACAGATACAGAAACACAGAGACGGAGACACAGAGACTGCGACACAGAGAGAGAGACACGGAGACAGAGACACAGAGACAGAGGCACAGAGACAGAGACACAGAGACAGAGACACAGAGACAGAGACACAGAGACAGAGACAGAGAGAGAGAGACACAAGAACAGAGACACAGTGACAGAGACACAGAGACAGAGACACAGGGACAGAGACACAGAGACAGAGACACAGAAACAGAGACAGAGACAGAGACAGAGACAGAGACGGAGACAGAGACAGAAACAGAGATAGAGACGGAGACACAGAAACAGAGACACAGAGACACAGGCACAAGGGCGGAGACACAGAGACAGAGACAGAGACAGAGACAGAGATAGAGACAGAGCCACACAGACAGACACACAGAGATAGAGACACGGAGACAGAGACCCAGAGGCAGAGACACAGGAACAGAGACACAGAGACAGACACGGAGACAGAGACACAAAGACAGAGGCACAGAGACAGAGACACAGAGACAGAGACACAGCGACACCGACAGAGAAATAGGGACAAGAAGACAGAGGCACAGACAGAGACAGAGACAGAGACAGCGACAGAGACATAGACAGAGACATTGACAGAGACATTGCCAGAGACATTGACAGAGACAGAGACAGAGACAGAGACAGAGACAGAGACAGAGACAGAGACAGAGACAGAGACAGAGAGAGAGACAGAGACAGAGACAGAGACAGAGACAGAGACAGAGACAGAGACGGAGGCGGAGTCAGAGACAGAGACAGAGACAGAGACAGAGACAGACAGAGACAGAGACAGAGACAGAGACAGAGACAGAGACAGAGACACAGAGACAGAGACACAGAGACAGAGACACAGAGGCAGAGACACAGAGACTGAGACAGTGACACAGAGACAGAGACACAGAGACAGAGACACAGAGCCAGATACACAGAGCCAGAGACACAGAGACAGAGACACAGAGACAGAGACACAGAGACAGAGACACAGAGACAGAGACACAGAGACAGAGACACAGAGACAGAGACACAGAGACAGAGACACAGAGACAGAGACACAGAGACAGAGACACAGAGACAGAGACACAGAGACAGAGACACAGAGACAGAGACACAGAGACAGAGACACAGAGACAGAGACACAGAGACAGAGACACAGAGACAGAGACAGAGAGAGAGAGACACAGAGACAGAGACACAGTGACAGAGACACAGAGACAGAGACACACGGACAGAGACACAGAGACAGAGACACAGAGACAGAGACAGAGACAGGGACGGAGACAGAGACAGAAACAGAGATAGAGACGCAGACACAGAAACAGAGAGACAGAGACACAGGCACAAGGGCGGAGACACAGAGACAGAGACAGAGACAGACAGAGACAGAGACAGAGACAGAGACAGAGACAGAGACAGAGACAGAGACAGAGACAGAGACAGAGACAGAGACAGAGACAGAGACAGAGACAAAAACAGAGATAGAGACGGAGACACAGAAAAAGAAAGACAGAGACACAGGCACAAGGGCGGAGACACAGAGACAGAGACAGAGACAGAGACAGAGACAGAGACAGAGCCACACAGACAGAGACACAGAGATAGAGACACAGAGACAGAGACAGAGACAGAGACAGAGACAGATACAGAGACAGAGACAGAGACAGAGACAGAGACAGAGACAGAGACAGAGACAGAGACAGAGACACAGACAGAGATAGAGACAGAGACACAGACAGAGACACAGACAGAGGCAGAGTCAGAGGCAGGTACAGAGGCTGACACAAAGACAGAGACAGAGACAGAGACAGAGACAGAGACATAGACAGAGACAGAGACACAGGGGCAGAGACACGGAGACAGAGACAGAGACAGAGACAGAGACGGAGGCAGACGCAGGGACAGAGACAGATACAGAGACGCAGAGACAGAGACACAGATGCATTGACACAGGGACAGAGACACAGGGACAAAGTCACAGAGACAGAGACACAGAGACAGAGACAGAGACCGAGACGGTGACAGAGACGGAAACAGAGACAAAGACAGAGACAGAGACAGAGGCAGAGACAGAGACAGAGACAGAGACAGAGGCAGATACAGAGGCAGACACAGATACAGAGACAGAGACAGAGACACAGAGACAGAGACAGAGACAGAGACAGAGACAGAGACAGAGACAGAGACAGAGACAGAGACAGAGACAGAGACAGAGACAGAGACAGAGACACAGACAGAGACAGAGACACAGACAGAGACACAGACAGAGACAGAGACAGAGGCAGATACAGAGGCTGACACAGAGACAGAGACAGAGACAGAGACAGAGGCAGGTACAGAAGCAGACACAGAGACAGAGACAGAGACAGAGACAAAGTGACACAGATACAGAAACACAGAGACGGAGACACAGAGACTGCGACACAGAGAGAGAGACACGGAGACAGGGACAGAGACAGAGACAGAGACGGAGACAGAGACAGAAACAGAGATAGAGACGGAGACACAGAAACAGAGAGACAGAGACACAGGCACAAGGGCGGAGACACAGAGACAGAGACAGAGAGGGAGACAGAGATAGAGACACAGAGACAGAGACCCAGAGGCAGAGACACAGGGACTGAGACACAGAGACAGAGACACGGAGACAGAGACACAAAGACAGAGGCACAGAGACAGAGACACAGAGACACCGACAGAGAGATTGGGACAAGAAGACAGAGGCACAGACAGAGACAGAGACGGAGACAGCGACAGAGACATAGACAGAGACATTGATAGAGACATTGACAGAGACAGAGACAGAGACAGAGACAGGGACGGAGACAGAGACAGAGACTGAGACAGAGACAGAGACAGGGACGGAGACAGAGACAGAGACAGAGACAGACAGAGACAGAGACAGAGACAGAGACAGAGACAGAGACAGAGACAGAGACAGAGACAGAGACAGAGACAGAGACAGAGACGGAGACAGAGGCAAAAACAGAGATAGAGACGGAGACACAGAAACAGAAAGACAGAGACACAGGCACAAGGGCGCAGACACAGAGACAGAGACAGAGACAGAGACAGAGACAGAGACAGAGCCACACAGACAGAGACACAGAGATAGAGGCACAGAGACAGAGACAGAGACAGAGACAGAGACAGAGACAGAGACAGAGACAGACACAGAGACAGAGACAGAGGCAGATACAGAGGCAAACACAGAGACAGAGACAGAGACAGAGACGCAGACAGAGACACAGAGGCAGAGACACAGAGACAGAGACAGAGACAGAGACAGAGACAGAGACGGAGGCAGACACAGATACAGAGACAGAGACAGAGACACAGAGACAGAGACAGAGACAGAGACAGAGACAGAGACAGAGACAGAGACAGAGACAGAGACAGAGACAGAGACAGAGACAGAGACAGAGACACAGACAGAGACAGAGACCCAGACAGAGACACAGACAGAGACAGAGACAGAGGCAGATACAGAGGCTGACACAGAGACAGAGACAGAGACAGAGACAGAGGCAGGTACAGAAGCAGACACAGAGACAGAGACAGAGACAGAGACAAAGTGACACAGATACAGAAACACAGAGACGGAGACACAGAGACTGCGACACAGAGAGAGAGACACGGAGACAGGGACAGAGACAGAGACAGAGACGGAGACAGAGACAGAAACAGAGATAGAGACGGAGACACAGAAACAGAGAGACAGAGACACAGGCACAAGGGCGGAGACACAGAGACAGAGACAGAGAGGGAGACAGAGATAGAGACACAGAGACAGAGACCCAGAGGCAGAGACACAGGGACTGAGACACAGAGACAGAGACACGGAGACAGAGACACAAAGACAGAGGCACAGAGACAGAGACACAGAGACACCGACAGAGAGATTGGGACAAGAAGACAGAGGCACAGACAGAGACAGAGACGGAGACAGCGACAGAGACATAGACAGAGACATTGATAGAGACATTGACAGAGACAGAGACAGAGACAGAGACAGGGACGGAGACAGAGACAGAGACTGAGACAGAGACAGAGACAGGGACGGAGACAGAGACAGAGACAGAGACAGACAGAGACAGAGACAGAGACAGAGACAGAGACAGAGACAGAGACAGAGACAGAGACAGAGACAGAGACAGAGACAGAGACGGAGACAGAGGCAAAAACAGAGATAGAGACGGAGACACAGAAACAGAAAGACAGAGACACAGGCACAAGGGCGGAGACACAGAGACAGAGACAGAGACAGAGACAGAGACAGAGACTGAGCCACACAGACAGAGACACAGAGATAGAGGCACAGAGACAGAGACAGAGACAGAGACAGAGACAGAGACAGAGACAGACACAGAGACAGAGACAGAGGCAGATACAGAGGCAAACACAGAGACAGAGACAGAGACAGAGACGCAGACAGAGACACAGAGGCAGAGACACAGAGACAGAGACAGAGACAGAGACAGAGACAGAGACGGAGGCAGACACAGGGACAGAGACAGAGACAGAGACAAAGAGACACAGATACAGAAACACAGAGACGGAGACACAGAGACTGCGACACAGAGAGAGAGACACGGAGACAGAGACAGAGACAGAGACAGAGACGGAGACAGTGACAGAAACAGAGATAGAGACGGAGACACAGAAACAGAGAGACAGAGACACAGGCACAAGGGCGGAGACACAGAGACAGAGACAGAGAGAGAGACAGAGATAGAGACACAGAGACAGAGACCCAGAGGCAGAGACACGGAGACAGAGACACAAAGACAGAGGCACAGAGACAGAGACACAGAGACACCGACAGAGAGATTGGGACAAGAAGACAGAGGCACAGACAGAGACAGAGACGGAGACAGCGACAGAGACATAGACAGAGACATTGATAGAGACATTGACAGAGACACAGAGACTGAGACAGTGACACAGAGACAGAGACACAGAGACAGAGACACAGAGCCAGATACACAGAGCCAGAGACACAGAGACAGAGACACAGAGACAGAGACACAGAGACAGAGACACAGAGACAGAGACACAGAGACAGAGACACAGAGACAGAGACACAGAGACAGAGACACAGAGACAGAGACACAGAGACAGAGACACAGAGACAGAGACACAGAGACAGAGACACAGAGACAGAGACACAGAGACAGAGACACAGAGACAGAGACACAGAGACAGAGACACAGAGACAGAGACACAGAGACAGAGAAACAGAGACAGAGACACAGAGACAGAGACACAGAGACAGAGACACAGAGACAGAGACACAGAGACAGAGACACAGAGACAGAGACACAGAGACAGAGACACAGAGACAGAGACACAGAGACAGAGACACAGAGACAGAGACACAGAGACAGAGACAGAGAAATAGGGACAAGAAGACAGAGGCACAGACAGAGACAGAGACAGAGACAGCGACAGAGACATAGACAGAGACATTGACAGAGACATTGACAGAGACATTGACAGAGACAGAGACAGAGACAGAGACAGAGACAGGGACGGAGACAGAGACAGAGACAGAGACAGAGACAGAGACAGAGAGAGAGACAGAGACAGAGACAGAGACAGAGACAGAGACAGAGACGGAGGCGGAGTCAGAGACAGAGACAGAGACAGAGACAGAGACAGACAGAGACAGAGACAGAGACAGAGACAGAGACAGAGACACAGAGACAGAGACACAGAGACAGAGACACAGAGACAGAGACACAGAGACTGTGACAGAGACACAGAGACAGAGACACAGAGCCAGAGACACAGAGCCAGAGACACAGAGACAGAGACACAGAGACAGAGACACAGAGACAGAGACACAGAGACAGAGACACAGAGACAGAGACACAGAGACAGAGACAGAGACACAGAGACAGAGACACAGAGACAGAGACACAGAGACAGAGACACAGAGACAGAGACACAGAGACAGAGACACAGAGACAGAGACACAGAGACAGAGACACAGAGACAGAGACACAGAGACAGAGACACAGAGACAAAGACACAGAGACAGAGACACAGAGGCAGAGACACAGAGACAGAGACACAGAGACAGAGACACAGAGACAGAGACACAGAGACACAGAGACAGAGACACAGAGACAGAGACACAGAGACGGAGACACAGAGACTGCGACACAGAGAGAGAGACACGGAGACAGAGACACAGAGACAGAGACACGGAGACAGAGACACAGAGACAGAGGCAGAGAAAGAGAGACACAGAGACAGAGACACAGTGACAGAGACACAGAGACAGAGACACAGGGACAGAGACACAGAGACAGAGACACAGAGACAGAGACAGAGACAGAGACAGAGACGGAAACAGAGACAGAAACAGAGATAGAGACGGAGACACAGAAACAGAGAGACAGAGACACAGGCAGAAGGGCGGAGACACAGAGACAGACACAGAGACAGAGACAGAGATAGAGACAGAACCACACAGACAGAGACACAGAGATAGAGACACAGAGACAGAGACCCAGCGGCAGAGACACAGGGACAGAGACACAGAGACAGAGACACGGAGACAGAGACACAGAGGCAGAGACACAGAGACAGAGACTGAGACAGAGACAGAGACAGAGACAGAGACAGAGACGGAGAGAGAGACACAGAGACAGAGACACAGTGACAGAGACACAGAGACAGAGACACAGGGACAGAGACATTGAGACAGTGACAGAGACAGAGACAGAGACGGAGACAGAGACAGAAGCAGAGATAGAGACGGAGACACAGGCACAAGGGCGGAGACACAGAGACAGAGACAGAGACAGAGACAGAGACAGAGACAGGGACGGAGACAGAGACAGAGCCAGAGACAGATACAGACAGAGACAGGGACAGAGACAGAGACAGAGACAGAGACAGAGACAGAGACAGAGACAGAGACAGAGGCATCGACAGAGACTGAGACAGAGACGGAGACAGAGACGGAGAGAGAGACACAGAGACAGAGACACAGTGACAGAGACACAGAGACAGAGACACAGGGACAGAGACATTGAGACAGTGGCAGAGACAGAGACAGAGACGGAGACAGAGACAGAAGCAGAGATAGAGACGGAGACACAGGCACAAGGGTGGAGACACAGAGACAGAGACAGAGACAGAGACAGAGACAGAGACAGAGACAGACACAGAGACAGAGACAGAGGCAGATACAGAGGCAAACACAGAGACAGAGACAGGGACACAGACAGAGACACAGAGGCAGAGACACAGAGACAGAGTCAGAGACAGAGACAAAGACAGTGACGGAGGCAGACACAGGGACAGAGACAGAGACAGAGACAAAGAGACACAGATACAGAAACACAGAGACGGAGACACAGAGACTGCGACACAGAGAGAGAGACACGGAGACAGAGACCAGAGACAGAGACACAGAGACAGAGACAGAGAGAGAGACACAGAGACAGAGACAGAGACAGACACAGAGACAGAGACACAGTGACAGAGACACAGAGACAGAGACACAGAGACAGAGACACAGAGACAGAGACAGAGAGAGAGAGACACAAGAACAGAGACACAGAGACAGAGACAGAGGGACAGAGACACAGAGACAGAGACACAGAGACAGAGACACAGAGACAGAGACAGACAGAGACAGAGACAGAGACAGAGACAGAGACAGAGACAGAGACACAGAGACAGAGACACAGAGACAGAGAGACAGAGACACAGGCACAAGGGCGGAGACACAGAGACAGAGACAGAGACAGAGACAGAGATAGAGACAGAGCCACACAGACAGACACACAGAGATAGAGACACGGAGACAGAGACCCAGAGGCAGAGACACAGGAACAGAGACACAGAGACAGACACGGAGACAGAGACACAAAGACAGAGGCACAGAGACAGAGACACAGAGACAGAGACACAGCGACACCGACAGAGAAATAGGGACAAGAAGACAGAGGCACAGACAGAGACAGAGACAGAGACAGCGACAGAGACATAGACAGAGACATTGACAGAGACATTGCCAGAGACATTGACAGAGACAGAGACAGAGACAGAGACAGAGACAGAGACAGGGACGGAGACAGAGACAGAGACAGAGACAGAGACAGAGACAGAGAGAGAGACAGAGACAGAGACAGAGACAGAGACAGAGACAGAGACGGAGGCGGAGTCAGAGACAGAGACAGAGACAGAGACAGAGACAGACAGAGACAGAGACAGAGACAGAGACAGAGACAGAGACACAGAGACAGAGACACAGAGACAGAGACACAGAGACAGAGACACAGAGACTGAGACAGTGACACAGAGACAGAGACACAGAGACAGAGACACAGAGCCAGATACACAGAGCCAGAGACACAGAGACAGAGACACAGAGACAGAGACACAGAGACAGAGACACAGAGACAGAGACACAGAGACAGAGACACAGAGACAGAGACACAGAGACAGAGACACAGAGACAGAGACACAGAGACAGAGACACAGAGACAGAGACAGAGAGAGAGAGACACAGAGACAGAGACACAGTGACAGAGACACAGAGACAGAGACACACGGACAGAGACACAGAGACAGAGACACAGAGACAGAGACAGAGACAGGGACGGAGACAGAGACAGAAACAGAGATAGAGACGCAGACACAGAAACAGAGAGACAGAGACACAGGCACAAGGGCGGAGACACAGAGACAGAGACAGAGACAGACAGAGACAGAGACAGAGACAGAGACAGAGACAGAGACAGAGACAGAGACAGAGACAGAGACAGAGACAGAGACAGAGACAGAGACAGAGACAGAGACAGAGACAGAGACAGAGACAAAAACAGAGATAGAGACGGAGACACAGAAAAAGAAAGACAGAGACACAGGCACAAGGGCGGAGACACAGAGACAGAGACAGAGCCACACAGACAGAGACACAGAGATAGAGACACAGAGACAGAGACAGAGACAGAGACAGAGACAGATACAGAGACAGAGACAGAGACAGAGACAGAGACAGAGATAGAGACAGAGACAGAGACAGAGACACAGACAGAGATAGAGACAGAGACACAGACAGAGACACAGACAGAGGCAGAGTCAGAGGCAGGTACAGAGGCTGACACAAAGACAGAGACAGAGACAGAGACAGAGACAGAGACAGAGACATAGACAGAGACAGAGACACAGGGGCAGAGACACGGAGACAGAGACAGAGACAGAGACAGAGACGGAGGCAGACGCAGGGACAGAGACAGATACAGAGACGCAGAGACAGAGACACAGATGCATTGACACAGGGACAGAGACACAGGGACAAAGTCACAGAGACAGAGACACAGAGACAGAGACAGAGACAGAGACGGTGACAGAGACGGAAACAGAGACAAAGACAGAGACAGAGACAGAGGCAGAGACAGAGACAGAGACAGAGACAGAGGCAGATACAGAGGCAGACACAGATACAGAGACAGAGACAGAGACACAGAGGCAGAGACGCAGAGACAGAGACAGAGACAGAGAGAGAGACAGAGACAGAGACAGAGACACAGACAGAGACAGAGACAGAGGCAGATACAGAGGCAGACACAGAGACAGAGACAGAGACAGAGACAGAGACAGAGACAGAGACAGAGACAGAGACAAAGAGACAGAGACGGAGACAGACACAGGGACAGAGACAGAGAAAGAGACACAGAGACAGAGACACAGGGACAGAGACACAGAGACAGCGACACAGAGACAGGGACACAGAGACAGAGACACATAGACAGAGACACAGAGACACCGACAGAGAGATTGGGACAAGAAGACAGAGGCACAGACAGAGACAAAGACAGAGACAGCGACAGAGACATAGACAGAGACATTGACAGAGACATTGACAGAAACAGAGACAGAGACAGAGACAGGGACGGAGACAGAGACAGAGACAGAGACAGACAGAGACAGAGACAGAGACAGAGACAGAGACAGAGACAGAGACAGAGACAGAGACAGAGACAGAGACACAGACAGAGACAGAGACAGAGGCAGATACAGAAGCAGACACAGAGACAGAGACAGAGACAGAGACAGAGACACAGAGGCAGAGACAGAGACAGAGACAGAGACAGAGACAGAGACAGAGACAGAGGCAGATACAGAGGCAAACACAGAGACAGAGACAGAGACAGAGACACAGACAGAGACACAGAGGCAGAGACACAGAGACAGAGACAGAGACAGAGACAGAGACAGAGACAGAGACGGAGGCAGACACAGGGACAGAGACAGAGACAGAAACAAAGAGGCACAGATACAGAAACACAGAGACGGAGACAGAGAGACTGCGACACAGAGAGAGAGACACGGAGAGAGAGACACAGAGACAGACACACAGAGACAGAGACAGAGACAGAGAGAGAGAGACACAGAGACAGAGACACAGTGACAGAGACACAGAGACAGAGACAGAGACAGAGACAGAGACAGAGACAGAGACAGAGACAGAGCCAGAGACAGATACAGACAGAGACAGGGACAGAGACAGAGACAGAGACAGAGACAGAGACAGAGACAGAGACAGAGACAAAGTGACACAGATACAGAAACACAGAGACGGAGACACAGAGACTGCGACACAGGGACAGAGACATTGAGACAGTGACAGAGACAGAGACAGAGACGGAGACAGAGACAGAAGCAGAGATAGAGACGGAGACACAGGCACAAGGGCGGAGACACAGAGACAGAGACAGAGACAGAGACAGAGACAGAGACAGGGACGGAGACAGAGACAGAGCCAGAGACAGATACAGACAGAGACAGGGACAGAGACAGAGACAGAGACAGAGACAGAGACAGAGACAGAGACAGAGACAGAGGCATCGACAGAGACTGAGACAGAGACGGAGACAGAGACGGAGAGAGAGACACAGAGACAGAGACACAGTGACAGAGACACAGAGACAGAGACACAGGGACAGAGACATTGAGACAGTGGCAGAGACAGAGACAGAGACGGAGACAGAGACAGAAGCAGAGATAGAGACGGAGACACAGGCACAAGGGTGGAGACACAGAGACAGAGACAGAGACAGAGACAGAGACAGAGACAGAGACAGACACAGAGACAGAGACAGAGGCAGATACAGAGGCAAACACAGAGACAGAGACAGGGACACAGACAGAGACACAGAGGCAGAGACACAGAGACAGAGTCAGAGACAGAGACAAAGACAGTGACGGAGGCAGACACAGGGACAGAGACAGAGACAGAGACAAAGAGACACAGATACAGAAACACAGAGACGGAGACACAGAGACTGCGACACAGAGAGAGAGACACGGAGACAGAGACCAGAGACAGAGACACAGAGACAGAGACAGAGAGAGAGACACAGAGACAGAGACAGAGACAGACACAGAGACAGAGACACAGTGACAGAGACACAGAGACAGAGACACAGAGACAGAGACACAGAGACAGAGACAGAGAGAGAGAGACACAAGAACAGAGACACAGAGACAGAGACAGAGGGACAGAGACACAGAGACAGAGACACAGAGACAGAGACACAGAGACAGAGACAGACAGAGACAGAGACAGAGACAGAGACAGAGACAGAGACAGAGACACAGAGACAGAGACACAGAGACAGAGAGACAGAGACACAGGCACAAGGGCGGAGACACAGAGACAGAGACAGAGACAGAGACAGAGATAGAGACAGAGCCACACAGACAGACACACAGAGATAGAGACACGGAGACAGAGACCCAGAGGCAGAGACACAGGAACAGAGACACAGAGACAGACACGGAGACAGAGACACAAAGACAGAGGCACAGAGACAGAGACACAGAGACAGAGACACAGCGACACCGACAGAGAAATAGGGACAAGAAGACAGAGGCACAGACAGAGACAGAGACAGAGACAGCGACAGAGACATAGACAGAGACATTGACAGAGACATTGCCAGAGACATTGACAGAGACAGAGACAGAGACAGAGACAGAGACAGAGACAGGGACGGAGACAGAGACAGAGACAGAGACAGAGACAGAGACAGAGAGAGAGACAGAGACAGAGACAGAGACAGAGACAGAGACAGAGACGGAGGCGGAGTCAGAGACAGAGACAGAGACAGAGACAGAGACAGACAGAGACAGAGACAGAGACAGAGACAGAGACAGAGACACAGAGACAGAGACACAGAGACAGAGACACAGAGACAGAGACACAGAGACTGAGACAGTGACACAGAGACAGAGACACAGAGACAGAGACACAGAGCCAGATACACAGAGCCAGAGACACAGAGACAGAGACACAGAGACAGAGACACAGAGACAGAGACACAGAGACAGAGACACAGAGACAGAGACACAGAGACAGAGACACAGAGACAGAGACACAGAGACAGAGACACAGAGACAGAGACACAGAGACAGAGACAGAGAGAGAGAGACACAGAGACAGAGACACAGTGACAGAGACACAGAGACAGAGACACACGGACAGAGACACAGAGACAGAGACACAGAGACAGAGACAGAGACAGGGACGGAGACAGAGACAGAAACAGAGATAGAGACGCAGACACAGAAACAGAGAGACAGAGACACAGGCACAAGGGCGGAGACACAGAGACAGAGACAGAGACAGACAGAGACAGAGACAGAGACAGAGACAGAGACAGAGACAGAGACAGAGACAGAGACAGAGACAGAGACAGAGACAGAGACAGAGACAGAGACAGAGACAGAGACAGAGACAGAGACAAAAACAGAGATAGAGACGGAGACACAGAAAAAGAAAGACAGAGACACAGGCACAAGGGCGGAGACACAGAGACAGAGACAGAGCCACACAGACAGAGACACAGAGATAGAGACACAGAGACAGAGACAGAGACAGAGACAGAGACAGATACAGAGACAGAGACAGAGACAGAGACAGAGACAGAGATAGAGACAGAGACAGAGACAGAGACACAGACAGAGATAGAGACAGAGACACAGACAGAGACACAGACAGAGGCAGAGTCAGAGGCAGGTACAGAGGCTGACACAAAGACAGAGACAGAGACAGAGACAGAGACAGAGACAGAGACATAGACAGAGACAGAGACACAGGGGCAGAGACACGGAGACAGAGACAGAGACAGAGACAGAGACGGAGGCAGACGCAGGGACAGAGACAGATACAGAGACGCAGAGACAGAGACACAGATGCATTGACACAGGGACAGAGACACAGGGACAAAGTCACAGAGACAGAGACACAGAGACAGAGACAGAGACAGAGACGGTGACAGAGACGGAAACAGAGACAAAGACAGAGACAGAGACAGAGGCAGAGACAGAGACAGAGACAGAGACAGAGGCAGATACAGAGGCAGACACAGATACAGAGACAGAGACAGAGACACAGAGGCAGAGACGCAGAGACAGAGACAGAGACAGAGAGAGAGACAGAGACAGAGACAGAGACACAGACAGAGACAGAGACAGAGGCAGATACAGAGGCAGACACAGAGACAGAGACAGAGACAGAGACAGAGACAGAGACAGAGACAGAGACAGAGACAAAGAGACAGAGACGGAGACAGACACAGGGACAGAGACAGAGAAAGAGACACAGAGACAGAGACACAGGGACAGAGACACAGAGACAGCGACACAGAGACAGGGACACAGAGACAGAGACACATAGACAGAGACACAGAGACACTGACAGAGAGATTGGGACAAGAAGACAGAGGCACAGACAGAGACAAAGACAGAGACAGCGACAGAGACATAGACAGAGACATTGACAGAGACATTGACAGAAACAGAGACAGAGACAGAGACAGGGACGGAGACAGAGACAGAGACAGAGACAGACAGAGACAGAGACAGAGACAGAGACAGAGACAGAGACAGAGACAGAGACAGAGACAGAGACAGAGACACAGACAGAGACAGAGACAGAGGCAGATACAGAAGCAGACACAGAGACAGAGACAGAGACAGAGACAGAGACACAGAGGCAGAGACAGAGACAGAGACAGAGACAGAGACAGAGACAGAGACAGAGGCAGATACAGAGGCAAACACAGAGACAGAGACAGAGACAGAGACACAGACAGAGACACAGAGGCAGAGACACAGAGACAGAGACAGAGACAGAGACAGAGACAGAGACAGAGACGGAGGCAGACACAGGGACAGAGACAGAGACAGAAACAAAGAGGCACAGATACAGAAACACAGAGACGGAGACAGAGAGACTGCGACACAGAGAGAGAGACACGGAGAGAGAGACACAGAGACAGACACACAGAGACAGAGACAGAGACAGAGAGAGAGAGACACAGAGACAGAGACACAGTGACAGAGACACAGAGACAGAGACAGAGACAGAGACAGAGACAGAGACAGAGACAGAGACAGAGACAGAGACAGAGACAGAGATAGAGACAGAGACAGAGACAGAGACACAGACAGAGACAGAGACACAGACAGAGACACAGACAGAGACAGAGACAGAGGCAGATACAGAGGCTGACACAGAGACAGAGACAGAGACAGAGACAGAGGCAGGTACAGAAGCAGACACAGAGACAGAGACAGAGACAGAGACAAAGTGACACAGATACAGAAACACAGAGACGGAGACACAGAGACTGCGACACAGAGAGAGAGACACGGAGACAGAGACAGAGACAGAGACAGAGACGGAGACAGAGACAGAAACAGAGATAGAGGCGGAGACACAGAAACAGAGAGACAGAGACACAGGCACAAGGGCGGAGACACAGAGACAGAGACAGAGAGAGAGACAGAGATAGAGACACAGAGACAGAGACCCAGAGGCAGAGACACAGGGACTGAGACACAGAGACAGAGACACGGAGACAGAGACACAAAGACAGAGGCACAGAGACAGAGACACAGAGACACCGACAGAGAGATTGGGACAAGAAGACAGAGGCACAGACAGAGACAGAGACGGAGACAGCGACAGAGACATAGACAGAGACATTGATAGAGACATTGACAGAGACAGAGACAGAGACAGAGACAGGGACGGAGACAGAGACAGAGACAGAGACAGAGACAGAGACAAAGAGACACAGATACAGAAACACAGAGACGGAGACACAGAGACTGCGACACAGAGAGAGAGACACGGAGACAGAGACACAGAGACAGAGGCACAGAGACAGAGACACAGAGACAGAGACACAGAGACAGAGACACAGAGACAGAGACAGAGAGAGAGAGACACAAGAACAGAGACACAGAGACAGAGACAGAGGGACAGAGACACAGAGACAGAGACACAGAAACAGAGACAGAGACAGAGACAGAGACAGAGACAGAGACGGAGACAGAGACAGAAACAGAGATAGAGACGGAGACACAGAAACAGAGAGACAGAGACACAGGCACAAGGGCGGAGACACAGAGACAGAGACAGAGACAGAGACAGAGATAGAGACAGAGCCACACAGACAGAGACACAGAGATAGAGACACGGAGACAGAGACCCAGAGGCAGAGACACAGGGACAGAGACACAGAGACAGAGACACGGAGACAGAGACACAAAGACAGAGGCACAGAGACAGAGACACAGAGACACCGACAGAGAAATAGGGACAAGAAGACAGAGGCACAGACAGAGACAGAGACAGAGACAGCGACAGAGACATAGACAGAGACATTGACAGAGACATTGACAGAGACAGAGACAGAGACAGGGACGGAGACAGCGACAGAGACATAGACAGAGACATTGATAGAGACATTGACAGAGACACAGAGACTGAGACAGTGACACAGAGACAGAGACACAGAGACAGAGACACAGAGCCAGATACACAGAGCCAGAGACACAGAGACAGAGACACAGAGACAGAGACACAGAGACAGTGACACAGAGACAGAGACACAGAGACAGAGACACAGAGACAGAGACACAGAGACAGAGACACAGAGACAGAGACACAGAGACAGAGACACAGAGACAGAGACACAGAGACAGAGACACAGAGACAGAGACACAGAGACAGAGACACAGAGACAGAGACACAGAGACAGAGACACAGAGACAGAGACACAGAGACAGAGACACAGAGACAGAGACACAGAGACAGAGAAACAGAGACAGAGACACAGAGACAGAGACACAGAGACAGAGACACAGAGACAGAGACACAGAGACAGAGACACAGAGACAGAGACACAGAGACAGAGACACAGAGACAGAGACACAGAGACAGAGACAGAGAGACAGAGACAGAGAAATAGGGACAAGAAGACAGAGGCACAGACAGAGACAGAGACAGAGACAGCGACAGAGACATAGACAGAGACATTGACAGAGACATTGACAGAGACATTGACAGAGACAGAGACAGAGACAGAGACAGAGACAGGGACGGAGACAGAGACAGAGACAGAGACAGAGACAGAGACAGAGAGAGAGACAGAGACAGAGACAGAGACAGAGACAGAGACAGAGACGGAGGCGGAGTCAGAGACAGAGACAGAGACAGAGACAGAGACAGACAGAGACAGAGACAGAGACAGAGACAGAGACAGAGACACAGAGACAGAGACACAGAGACAGAGACACAGAGACAGAGACACAGAGACTGAGACAGAGACACAGAGACAGAGACACAGAGACAGAGACACAGAGCCAGAGACACAGAGCCAGAGACACAGAGACAGAGACACAGAGACAGAGACACAGAGACAGAGACACAGAGACAGAGACACAGAGACAGAGACAGAGACACAGAGACAGAGACACAGAGACAGAGACACAGAGACAGAGACACAGAGACAGAGACACAGAGACAGAGACACAGAGACAGAGACACAGAGACAGAGACACAGAGACAGAGACACAGAGACAAAGACACAGAGACAGAGACACAGAGACAGAGACACAGAGACAGAGACACAGAGACAGAGACACAGAGACACAGAGACAGAGACACAGAGACGGAGACACAGAGACTGCGACACAGAGAGAGAGACACGGAGACAGAGACACAGAGACAGAGACACGGAGACAGAGACACAGAGACAGAGGCAGAGAAAGAGAGACACAGAGACAGAGACACAGTGACAGAGACACAGAGACAGAGACACAGGGACAGAGACACAGAGACAGAGACACAGAGACAGAGACAGAGACAGAGACAGAGACGGAAACAGAGACAGAAACAGAGATAGAGACGGAGACACAGAAACAGAGAGACAGAGACACAGGCAGAAGGGCGGAGACACAGAGACAGACACAGAGACAGAGACAGAGATAGAGACAGAACCACACAGACAGAGACACAGAGATAGAGACACAGAGACAGAGACCCAGCGGCAGAGACACAGGGACAGAGACACAGAGACAGAGACACGGAGACAGAGACACAGAGGCAGAGACACAGAGACAGAGACTGAGACAGAGACAGAGACAGAGACAGAGACAGAGACGGAGAGAGACACACAGAGACAGAGACACAGTGACAGAGACACAGAGACAGAGACACAGGGACAGAGACATTGAGACAGTGACACAGACAGAGACAGAGACGGAGACAGAGACAGAAGCAGAGATAGAGACGGAGACACAGGCACAAGGGCGGAGACACAGAGACAGAGACAGAGACAGAGACAGAGACAGAGACAGGGACGGAGACAGAGACAGAGCCAGAGACAGAGACAGACAGAGACAGGGACAGAGACAGAGACAGAGACAGAGACAGAGACAGAGACAGAGACAGAGACAGAGGCATCGACAGAGACTGAGACAGAGACGGAGACAGAGACAAAAACAGAGATAGAGACGGAGACACAGAAACAGAAAGACAGAGACACAGGCTCAAGGGCGGAGACACAGAGACAGAGACAGAGACAGAGACAGAGACAGAGACAGAGCCACACAGACAGAGACACAGATATATAGGCACAGAGACAGAGACAGAGACGCAGAGACAGAGACACGGAGACAGAGACACAGAGGCAGAGACACAGAGACAGAGACAGAGACAGAGACAGAGACAGAGACGGAGAGAGAGACACAGAGACAGAGACACAGTGACAGAGACACAAAGACAGAGACACAGGGACAGAGACATTGAGACAGTGGCAGAGACAGAGACAGAGACGGAGACAGAGACAGAAGCAGAGATAGAGACGGAGACACAGGCACAAGGGTGGAGACACAGAGACAGAGACAGAGACAGAGACAGAGACAGAGACAGAGCCACACAGACAGAGACACAGATATATAGGCACAGAGGCAGAGACAGAGACAGAGACAGAGACAGAGACAGAGACAGAGACAGAGACAGAGACAGACACAGAGACAGAGACAGAGGCAGATACAGAGGCAAACACAGAGACAGAGACAGGGACACAGACAGAGACACAGAGGCAGAGACACAGAGACAGAGTCAGAGACAGAGACAAAGACAGTGACGGAGGCAGACACAGGGACAGAGACAGAGACAGAGACAAAGAGACACAGATACAGAAACACAGAGACGGAGACACAGAGACTGCGACACAGAGAGAGAGACACGGAGACAGAGACCAGAGACAGAGACACAGAGACAGAGACAGAGAGAGAGACACAGAGACAGAGACAGAGACAGACACAGAGACAGAGACAGAGGCAGATACAGAGGCAAACACAGAGACAGAGACAGAGACAGAGACACAGACAGAGACACAGAGGCAGAGACACAGAGACAGAGACAGAGACAGAGACAGAGACAGAGCCACACAGACAGAGACACAGATATATAGGCACAGAGACAGAGACAGAGACAGAGACAGAGACAGAGACAGAGACAGAGACAGACACAGAGACAGAGACAGAGGCAGATACAGAGGCAAACACAGAGACAGAGACAGGGACACAGACAGAGACACAGAGGCAGAGACACAGAGACAGAGTCAGAGACAGAGACAGAGACAGAGACAGAGGCAGATACAGAGGCAAACACAGAGACAGAGACAGAGACAGAGACACAGACAGGGACACAGAGGCAGAGACACAGAGACAGAGACAGAGACAGAGACAGAGACAGAGACGGAGGCAGACACAGAGGCAGAGACACAGAGACAGAGACAGAGAGAGAGACACAGAGACAGAGACACAGTGACAGAGACACAGAGACAGAGACACAGGGACAGAGACATTGAGACAGTGACAGAGACAGAGACAGAGACGGAGACAGAGACAGAAGCAGAGATAGAGACGGAGACACAGGCACAAGGGCGGAGACACAGAGACAGAGACAGAGACAGAGACAGAGACAGAGACAGGGACGGAGACAGAGACAGAGCCAGAAACAGAGACAGACAGAGACAGGGACAGAGACAGAGACAGAGACAGAGACAGAGACAGAGACAGAGACAGAGGCATCGACAGAGACAGAGACAGAGACGGAGACAGAGACAAAAACAGAGATAGAGACGGAGACACAGAAACAGAAAGACAGAGACACAGACACAAGGGCGGAGACACAGAGACAGAGACAGAGACAGAGACAGAGACAGAGACAGAGACAGAGCCACACAGACAGAGACACAGATATATAGGCACAGAGACAGAGACAGAGACAGAGACAGTGACAGAGACAGACACAGAGACAGAGACAGAGGCAGATACAGAGGCAAACACAGAGACAGAGACAGGGACACAGACGGAGACACAGAGGCAGAGACACAGAGACAGAGTCAGAGACAGAGACAAAGACAGTGACGGAGGCAGACACAGGGACAGAGACAGAGACAGAGACAAAGAGACACAGATACAGAAACACAGAGACGGAGACACAGAAACTGCGACACAGAGAGAGAGACACGGAGACAGAGACCAGAGACAGAGACACAGAGACGGAGACAGAGAGAGAGACACTGAGACAGAGACACAGTGACAGAGACACAGAGACAGAGACACAGGGACAGAGACACAGAGACAGAGACACAGAGACAGAGACAGAGACAGAGACAGAGACGGAGACAGAGACAGAAACAGAGATAGAGGCGGAGACACAGAAACAGAGAGACAGAGACACAGGCACAAGGGCGGAGACACAGAGACAGAGACAGAGACAGAGACAGAGACAGAGCCACACAGACAGAGACACAGAGATAGAGGCACAGAGACAGAGACAGAGACAGAGACAGAGACACAGAGACAGAGACAGAGAGAGAGACACAGAGACAGAGACACAGTGACAGAGACACAGACACAGAGACACAGGGACAGAGACACAGAGACAGAGACACAGAGACAGAGACAGAGACAGAGACAGAGACGGAGACAGAGACAGAAACAAAGATAGAGACGGAGACACAGAAACAGAGAGACAGAGACACAGGCACAAGGGCGGAGACACAGAGACAGAGACAGAGACAGAGACAGAGACAGAGACAGAGACAGAGACAGAGACAGAGACAGAGACAGAGACAGAGACAGAGACAGAGACAGAGACAGAGACAGAGACGGAGACAGAGACAAAAACAGAGATAGAGACGGAGACACAGAAACAGAAAGACAGAGACACAGGCACAACGGCGGAGACACAGAGACAGAGACAGAGACAGAGACAGAGACAGAGCCACACAGACAGAGATACAGAGATAGAGGCACAGAGACAGAGACAGAGACAGAGACAGAGACAGAGAGACAGAGACAGAGAGAGAGACACAGAGACAGAGACACAGTGACAGAGACACAGAGACAGAGACACAGGGACAGAGACACAGAGGCAGAGACACAGAGACAGAGACTGAGACAGAGACAGAGACAGAGACAGAGACAGAGACGGAGAGAGAGACACAGAGACAGAGACACAGTGACAGAGACACAGAGACAGAGACACAGGGACAGAGACATTGAGACAGTGACAGAGACAGAGACAGAGACGGAGACAGAGACAGAAGCAGAGATAGAGACGGAGACACAGGCACAAGGGCGGAGACACAGAGACAGAGACAGAGACAGAGACAGAGACAGAGACAGGGACGGAGACAGAGACAGAGCCAGAGACAGAGACAGACAGAGACAGGGACAGAGACAGAGACAGAGACAGAGACAGAGACAGAGACAGAGACAGAGACAGAGGCATCGACAGAGACTGAGACAGAGACGGAGACAGAGACAAAAACAGAGATAGAGACGGAGACACAGAAACAGAAAGACAGAGACACAGGCTCAAGGGCGGAGACACAGAGACAGAGACAGAGACAGAGACAGAGACAGAGACAGAGCCACACAGACAGAGACACAGATATATAGGCACAGAGACCGAGACAGAGACGCAGAGACAGAGACACGGAGACAGAGACACAGAGGCAGAGACACAGAGACAGAGACAGAGGCAGAGACAGAGACAGAGACAGAGACAGAGACAGAGACAGAGACAGAGACAGAGACAGACACAGAGACAGAGACAGAGGCAGATACAGAGGCAAACACAGAGACAGAGACAGGGACACAGACAGAGACACAGAGGCAGAGACACAGAGACAGAGTCAGAGACAGAGACAAAGACAGTGACGGAGGCAGACACAGGGACAGAGACAGAGACAGAGACAAAGAGACACAGATACAGAAACACAGAGACGGAGACACAGAGACTGCGACACAGAGAGAGAGACACGGAGACAGAGACCAGAGACAGAGACACAGAGACAGAGACAGAGAGAGAGACACAGAGACAGAGACAGAGACAGACACAGAGACAGAGACAGAGGCAGATACAGAGGCAAACACAGAGACAGAGACAGAGACAGAGACACAGACAGAGACACAGAGGCAGAGACACAGAGACAGAGACAGAGACAGAGACAGAGACAGAGCCACACAGACAGAGACACAGATATATAGGCACAGAGACAGAGACAGAGACAGAGACAGAGACAGAGACAGAGACAGAGACAGACACAGAGACAGAGACAGAGGCAGATACAGAGGCAAACACAGAGACAGAGACAGGGACACAGACAGAGACACAGAGGCAGAGACACAGAGACAGAGTCAGAGACAGAGACAGAGACAGAGACAGAGGCAGATACAGAGGCAAACACAGAGACAGAGACAGAGACAGAGACACAGACAGGGACACAGAGGCAGAGACACAGAGACAGAGACAGAGACAGAGACAGAGACAGAGACGGAGGCAGACACAGAGGCAGAGACACAGAGACAGAGACAGAGAGAGAGACACAGAGACAGAGACACAGTGACAGAGACACAGAGACAGAGACACAGGGACAGAGACATTGAGACAGTGACAGAGACAGAGACAGAGACGGAGACAGAGACAGAAGCAGAGATAGAGACGGAGACACAGGCACAAGGGCGGAGACACAGAGACAGAGACAGAGACAGAGACAGAGACAGAGACAGGGACGGAGACAGAGACAGAGCCAGAAACAGAGACAGACAGAGACAGGGACAGAGACAGAGACAGAGACAGAGACAGAGACAGAGACAGAGACAGAGGCATCGACAGAGACAGAGACAGAGACGGAGACAGAGACAAAAACAGAGATAGAGACGGAGACACAGAAACAGAAAGACAGAGACACAGACACAAGGGCGGAGACACAGAGACAGAGACAGAGACAGAGACAGAGACAGAGACAGAGCCACACAGACAGAGACACAGATATATAGGCACAGAGACAGAGACAGAGACAGAGACAGTGACAGAGACAGACACAGAGACAGAGACAGAGGCAGATACAGAGGCAAACACAGAGACAGAGACAGGGACACAGACGGAGACACAGAGGCAGAGACACAGAGACAGAGTCAGAGACAGAGACAAAGACAGTGACGGAGGCAGACACAGGGACAGAGACAGAGACAGAGACAAAGAGACACAGATACAGAAACACAGAGACGGAGACACAGAAACTGCGACACAGAGAGAGAGACACGGAGACAGAGACCAGAGAGAGAGACACAGAGACGGAGACAGAGAGAGAGACACTGAGACAGAGACACAGTGACAGAGACACAGAGACAGAGACACAGGGACAGAGACACAGAGACAGAGACACAGAGACAGAGACAGAGACAGAGACAGAGACGGAGACAGAGACAGAAACAGAGATAGAGGCGGAGACACAGAAACAGAGAGACAGAGACACAGGCACAAGGGCGGAGACACAGAGACAGAGACAGAGACAGAGACAGAGACAGAGCCACACAGACAGAGACACAGAGATAGAGGCACAGAGACAGAGACAGAGACAGAGACAGAGACACAGAGACAGAGACAGAGAGAGAGACACAGAGACAGAGACACAGTGACAGAGACACAGACACAGAGACACAGGGACAGAGACACAGAGACAGAGACACAGAGACAGAGACAGAGACAGAGACAGAGACGGAGACAGAGACAGAAACAAAGATAGAGACGGAGACACAGAAACAGAGAGACAGAGACACAGGCACAAGGGCGGAGACACAGAGACAGAGACAGAGACAGAGACAGAGACAGAGACAGAGACAGAGACAGAGACAGAGACAGAGACAGAGACAGAGACAGAGACAGAGACAGAGACAGAGACAGAGACAGAGACGGAGACAGAGACAAAAACAGAGATAGAGACGGAGACACAGAAACAGAAAGACAGAGACACAGGCACAACGGCGGAGACACAGAGACAGAGACAGAGACAGAGACAGAGACAGAGCCACACAGACAGAGATACAGAGATAGAGGCACAGAGACAGAGACAGAGACAGAGACAGAGACAGAGACAGAGAGGCAGAGACAGAGAGAGAGACACAGAGACAGAGACACAGTGACAGAGACACAGAGACAGAGACACAGGGACAGAGACGGAGACAGAGACAAAAACAGAGATAGAGACGGAGACACAGAAACAGAAAGACAGAGACACAGGCACAACGGCGGAGACACAGAGACAGAGACAGAGACAGAGACAGAGACAGAGCCACACAGACAGAGATACAGAGATAGAGGCACAGAGACAGAGACAGAGACAGAGACAGAGACAGAGAGACAGAGACAGAGAGAGAGACACAGAGACAGAGACACAGTGACAGAGACACAGAGACAGAGACACAGGGACAGAGACACAGAGGCAGAGACACAGAGACAGAGACAGAGACAGAGACAGAGACAGAGACGGAGAGAGAGACACAGAGACAGAGACACAGTGACAGAGACACAGAGACAGAGACACAGGGACAGAGACATTGAGACAGTGACAGAGACAGAGACAGAGACGGAGACAGAGACAGAAGCAGAGATAGAGACGGAGACACAGGCACAAGGGCGGAGACACAGAGACAGAGACAGAGACAGAGACAGAGACAGAGACAGGGACGGAGACAGAGACAGAGCCAGAGACAGAGACAGACAGAGACAGGGACAGAGACAGAGACAGAGACAGAGACAGAGACAGAGACAGAGACAGAGACAGAGGCATCGACAGAGACTGAGACAGAGACGGAGACAGAGACAAAAACAGAGATAGAGACGGAGACACAGAAACAGAAAGACAGAGACACAGGCTCAAGGGCGGAGACACAGAGACAGAGACAGAGACAGAGACAGAGACAGAGACAGAGCCACACAGACAGAGACACAGATATATAGGCACAGAGACCGAGACAGAGACGCAGAGACAGAGACACGGAGACAGAGACACAGAGGCAGAGACACAGAGACAGAGACAGAGACAGAGACAGAGACAGAGACAGAGACGGAGAGAGATACACAGAGACAGAGACACAGTGACAGAGACACAGAGACAGAGACACAGGGACAGAGACATTGAGACAGTGGCAGAGACAGAGACAGAGACGGAGACAGAGACAGAAGCAGAGATAGAGACGGAGACACAGGCACAAGGGTGGAGACACAGAGACAGAGACAGAGACAGAGACAGAGACAGAGACAGAGCCACACAGACAGAGACACAGATATATAGGCACAGAGACAGAGACAGAGACAGAGACAGAGACAGAGACAGAGACAGAGACAGAGACAGAGACAGAGACAGGCACAGAGACAGAGACAGAGGCAGATACAGAGGCAAACACAGAGACAGAGACAGGGACACAGACAGAGACACAGAGGCAGAGACACAGAGACAGAGTCAGAGACAGAGACAAAGACAGTGACGGAGGCAGACACAGGGACAGAGACAGAGACAGAGACAAAGAGACACAGATACAGAAACACAGAGACGGAGACACAGAGACTGCGACACAGAGAGAGAGACACGGAGACAGAGACCAGAGACAGAGACACAGAGACAGAGACAGAGAGAGAGACACAGAGACAGAGACAGAGACAGACACAGAGACAGAGACAGAGGCAGATACAGAGGCAAACACAGAGACAGAGACAGAGACAGAGACACAGACAGAGACACAGAGGCAGAGACACAGAGACAGAGACAGAGACAGAGACAGAGACAGAGCCACACAGACAGAGACACAGATATATAGGCACAGAGACAGAGACAGAGACAGAGACAGAGACAGAGACAGAGACAGACACAGAGACAGAGACAGAGGCAGATACAGAGGCAAACACAGAGACAGAGACAGAGACAGAGACACAGACAGGGACACAGAGGCAGAGACACAGAGACAGAGACAGAGACAGAGACAGAGACAGAGACGGAGGCAGACACAGAGACAGAGACACAGAGACAGAGACAGAGAGAGAGACACAGAGACAGAGACACAGTGACAGAGACACAGAGACAGAGACACAGGGACAGAGACATTGAGACAGTGACAGAGACAGAGACAGAGACGGAGACAGAGACAGAAGCAGAGATAGAGACGGAGACACAGGCACAAGGGCGGAGACACAGAGACAGAGACAGAGACAGAGACAGAGACAGAGACAGAGACAGAGACAGGGACGGAGACAGAGACAGAGCCAGAAACAGAGACAGACAGAGACAGGGACAGAGACAGAGACAGAGACAGAGACAGAGACAGAGACAGAGACAGAGGCATCGACAGAGACAGAGACAGAGACGGAGACAGAGACAAAAACAGAGATAGAGACGGAGACACAGAAACAGAAAGACAGAGACACAGACACAAGGGCGGAGACACAGAGACAGAGACAGAGACAGAGACAGAGACAGAGACAGAGACAGAGCCACACAGACAGAGACACAGATATATAGGCACAGAGACAGAGACAGAGACAGAGACAGTGACAGAGACAGACACAGAGACAGAGACAGAGGCAGATACAGAGGCAAACACAGAGACAGAGACAGGGACACAGACGGAGACACAGAGGCAGAGACACAGAGACAGAGTCAGAGACAGAGACAAAGACAGTGACGGAGGCAGACACAGGGACAGAGACAGAGACAGAGACAAAGAGACACAGATACAGAAACACAGAGACGGAGACACAGAAACTGCGACACAGAGAGAGAGACACGGAGACAGAGACCAGAGACAGAGACACAGAGACGGAGACAGAGAGAGAGACACAGAGACAGAGACACAGTGACAGAGACACAGAGACAGAGACACAGGGACAGAGACACAGAGACAGAGACACAGAGACAGAGACAGAGACAGAGACAGAGACGGAGACAGAGACAGAAACAGAGATAGAGGCGGAGACACAGAAACAGAGAGACAGAGACACAGGCACAAAGGCGGAGACACAGAGACAGAGACAGAGACAGAGACAGAGATAGAGACAGAGCCGCACAGACAGAGACACAGAGATAGAGACACAGAGACTGAGACCCAGAGGCAGAGACACAGGGACTGTGACACAGAGACAGAGACACGGAGACAGAGACACAAAGACAGAGGCACAGAGACAGAGACACAGAGACACCGACAGAGAGATAGGGACAAGAAGACAGAGGCACAGACAGAGACAGAGACGGAGACAGCGACAGAGACATAGACAGAGACTGAGACAGAGACAAAGAGACACAGATACAGAAACACAGAGACGGAGACACAGAGACTGCGACACAGAGAGAGAGACACGGAGACAGAGACCAGAGACAGAGACACAGAGACAGAGACAGAGAGAGAGACACAGAGACAGAGACACAGAGACTGAGACAGGGACACAGAGACAGAGCCACACAGACAGAGACACAGAGATAGAGACACAGAGACAGAGGCAGCGACAGAGACACAGAGACAGAGACAGAGACAGAGACAGAGACAGAGGCAGAGACAGAGACAGAGACAGAGACAGAGACAGAGACAGAGACAGGGACAGAGACAGAGACAGAGACAGAGACAGAGACAGAGACACAGACAGAGACAGAGACAGAGACGGAGACAGAGACAAAAACAGAGATAGAGACGGAGACACAGAAACAGAAAGACAGAGACACAGGCACAAGGGCGGAGACACAGAGACAGAGACAGAGACAGAGACAGAGACAGAGCCACACAGACAGAGACACAGAGATAGAGGCACAGAGACAGAGACAGAGACAGAGACAGAGACACAGAGACAGAGACAGAGAGAGAGACACAGAGACAGAGACACAGTGACAGAGACACAGAGACAGAGACACAGGGACAGAGACACAGAGACAGAGACACAGAGACAGAGACAGAGACAGAGACAGAGACGGAGACAGAGACAGAAACAAAGATAGAGACGGAGACACAGAAACAGAGAGACAGAGACACAGGCACAAGGGCGGAGACACAGAGACAGAGACAGAGACAGAGACAGAGACAGAGACAGAGACAGAGACAGAGACAGAGACAGAGACAGAGACAGAGACAGAGACAGAGACAGAGACAGAGACAGAGACAGAGACAGAGACAGAGACAGAGACAGAGACAGAGACAGAGACGGAGACAGAGACAAAAACAGAGATAGAGACGGAGACACAGAAACAGAAAGACAGAGACACAGGCACAACGGCGGAGACACAGAGACAGAGACAGAGACAGAGACAGAGACAGAGCCACACAGACAGAGATACAGAGATAGAGGCACAGAGACAGAGACAGAGACAGAGACAGAGACAGAGACAGAGAGACAGAGACAGAGAGAGAGACACAGAGACAGAGACACAGTGACAGAGACACAGAGACAGAGACACAGGGACAGAGACACAGAGGCAGAGACACAGAGACAGAGACTGAGACAGAGACAGAGACAGAGACAGAGACAGAGACGGAGAGAGAGACACAGAGACAGAGACACAGTGACAGAGACACAGAGACAGAGACACAGGGACAGAGACATTGAGACAGTGGCAGAGACAGAGACAGAGACGGAGACAGAGACAGAAGCAGAGATAGAGACGGAGACACAGGCACAAGGGTGGAGACACAGAGACAGAGACAGAGACAGAGACAGAGACAGAGACAGAGCCACACAGACAGAGACACAGATATATAGGCACAGAGACAGAGACAGAGACAGAGACTGAGACAGAGACAGAGACAGAGACAGAGACAGAGACAGACACAGAGACAGAGACAGAGGCAGATACAGAGGCAAACACAGAGACAGAGACAGGGACACAGACAGAGACACAGAGGCAGAGACACAGAGACAGAGTCAGAGACAGAGACAAAGACAGTGACGGAGGCAGACACAGGGACAGAGACAGAGCCAGAGACAAAGAGACACAGATACAGAAACACAGAGACGGAGACACAGAGACTGCGACACAGAGAGAGAGACACGGAGACAGAGACCAGAGACAGAGACACAGAGACAGAGACAGAGAGAGAGACACAGAGACAGACACAGAGACAGAGACAGAGGCAGATACAGAGGCAAACACAGAGACAGAGACAGAGACAGAGACACAGACAGAGACACAGAGGCAGAGACACAGAGACAGAGACAGAGACAGAGACAGAGACAGAGCCACACAGACAGAGACACAGATATATAGGCACAGAGACAGAGACAGAGACAGACACAGAGACAGAGACAGAGGCAGATACAGAGGCAAACACAGAGACAGAGACAGGGACACAGACAGAGACACAGAGGCAGAGACACAGAGACAGAGTCAGAGACAGAGACAGAGACAGAGACAGAGGCAGATACAGAGGCAAACACAGAGACAGAGACAGAGACAGAGACACAGACAGGGACACAGAGGCAGAGACACAGAGACAGAGACAGAGACAGAGACAGAGACAGAGACGGAGGCAGACACAGAGACAGAGACACAGAGACAGAGACAGAGAGAGAGACACAGAGACAGAGACACAGTGACAGAGACACAGAGACAGAGCCACAGGGACAGAGACATTGAGACAGTGACAGAGACAGAGACAGAGACGGAGACAGAGACAGAAGCAGAGATAGAGACGGAGACACAGGCACAAGGGCGGAGACACAGAGACAGAGACAGAGACAGAGACAGAGACAGAGACAGAGACAGAGACAGGGACGGAGACAGAGACAGAGCCAGAAACAGAGACAGACAGAGACAGGGACAGAGACAGAGACAGAGACAGAGACAGAGACAGAGACAGAGACAGAGGCATCGACAGAGACAGAGACAGAGACGGAGACAGAGACAAAAACAGAGATAGAGACGGAGACACAGAAACAGAAAGACAGAGACACAGACACAAGGGCGGAGACACAGAGACAGAGACAGAGACAGAGACAGAGACAGAGACAGAGACAGAGCCACACAGACAGAGACACAGATATATAGGCACAGAGACAGAGACAGAGACAGAGACAGTGACAGAGACAGACACAGAGACAGAGACAGAGGCAGATACAGAGGCAAACACAGAGACAGAGACAGGGACACAGACGGAGACACAGAGGCAGAGACACAGAGACAGAGTCAGAGACAGAGACAAAGACAGTGACGGAGGCAGACACAGGGACAGAGACAGAGACAGAGACAAAGAGACACAGATACAGAAACACAGAGACGGAGACACAGAAACTGCGACACAGAGAGAGAGACACGGAGACAGAGACCAGAGACAGAGACACAGAGACGGAGACAGAGAGAGAGACACAGAGACAGAGACACAGTGACAGAGACACAGAGACAGAGACACAGGGACAGAGACACAGAGACAGAGACACAGAGACAGAGACAGAGACAGAGACAGAGACGGAGACAGAGACAGAAACAGAGATAGAGGCAGAGACAGTGACGGAGACAGAGACAGAAACAGAGACAGAGACAGAGACAGACAGAGACAGAGACAGAGACAGAGACAGAGACAGAGACAGAGACAGAGACAGAGACAGAGACAGAGACAGAGACACAGAGACACAGAGACAGAGACACAGAGACAGAAACACAGAGACAGAGCCACACAGACAGAGACACAGAGATAGAGACACAGAGACAGAGACAGAGACAGAGACACAGAGACGGAGACAGAGACAGAGACAGAGACAGAGACAGAGACAGAGACAGAGACAGAGACAGAGACAGAGACAGAGACAGGGACAGAGACAGAGACAGAGACAGAGACAGAGCCACACAGACAGAGACACAGATATATAGGCACAGAGACAGAGACAGAGACAGAGACAGAGACAGAGACAGACACAGAGACAGAGACAGAGGCAGATACAGAGGCAAACACAGAGACAGAGACAGGGACACAGACAGAGACACAGAGGCAGAGACACGGAGACAGAGTCAGAGACAGAGACAAAGACAGTGACGGAGGCAGACACAGGGACAGAGACAGAGACAGAGACAAAGAGACACAGATACAGAAACACAGAGACGGAGACACAGAGACTGCGACACAGAGAGAGAGACACGGAGACAGAGACCAGAGACAGAGACACAGAGACGGAGACAGAGAGAGAGACACAGAGACAGAGACACAGTGACAGAGACACAGAGACAGAGACACAGGGACAGAGACACAGAGACAGAGACACAGAGACAGAGACAGAGACAGAGACAGAGACGGAGACAGAGACAGAAACAGAGATAGAGACGGAGACACAGAAACAGAGAGACAGAGACACAGGCACAAAGGCGGAGACACAGAGACAGAGACAGAGACGGAGACAGAGACAGAAACAGAGATAGAGACGGAGACACAGAAACAGAGAGACAGAGACACAGGCACAAAGGCGGAGACACAGAGACAGAGACAGAGACAGAGACAGAGATAGAGACAGAGCCGCACAGACAGAGACACAGAGATAGAGACACAGAGACTGAGACCCAGAGGCAGAGACACAGGGACTGAGACACAGAGACAGAGACACGGAGACAGAGATACAAAGACAGAGGCATAGAGACAGAGACACAGAGACACCGACAGAGAGATAGGGACAAGAAGACAGAGGCACAGACAGAGACAGAGACGGAGACAGCGACAGAGACATAGACAGAGACATTGACAGAGACATTGACAGAGACAGAGACAGAGACAGAGACAGGGACGGAGACAGAGACAGAGACAGAGACAGAGACAGACAGAGACAGAGACAGAGACAGAGACAGAGACAGAGACACAGAGACAGAGACACAGAGACGGAGACACAGAGACAGAGACACAGAGACAGAGACACAGAGACTGAGACAGGGACACAGAGACAGAGCCACACAGACAGAGACACAGAGATAGAGACACAGAGACAGAGACAGCGACAGAGACACAGAGACAGAGACAGAGACAGAGACACAGACAGAGACAGAGACAGAGACAGAGACAGAGACAGAGACAGAGACAGAGACAGAGACAGAGACAGAGACAGAGACAGAGACAGAGACAGAGACAGAGACAGAGACAGAGACAGAGACAGAGACAGAGACAGAGACAGAGACAGAGACAGAGACAGAGACAGAGACAGAGACAGAGACAGAGACAGAGACAGAGACAGAGATAGACAGAGACAGAGACAGAGACAGAGACAGAGACAGAGACAGAGACAGAGACAGAGACAGAGACAGAGACAGAGACAGAGACAGAGACAGAGACAGAGACAAAGAGACACAGATACAGAAACACAGAGACGGAGACACAGAGACTGCGACACAGAGAGAGAGACACGGAGACAGAGACCAGAGACAGAGACACAGAGACGGAGACAGAGAGAGAGACACAGAGACAGAGACACAGTGACAGAGACACAGAGACAGAGACACAGGGACAGAGACACAGAGACAGAGACACAGAGACAGAGACAGAGACAGAGACAGAGACGGAGACAGAGACAGAAACAGAGATAGAGGCGGAGACACAGAAACAGAGAGACAGAGACACAGGCACAAAGGCGGAGACACAGAGGCAGAGACAGAGACAGAGACAGAGATAGAGACAGAGCCGCACAGACAGAGACACAGAGATAGAGACACAGAGACTGAGACCCAGAGGCAGAGACACAGGGACTGAGACACAGAGACAGAGACACGGAGACAGAGACACAAAGACAGAGGCACAGAGACAGAGACACAGAGACACCGACAGAGAGATAGGGACAAGAAGACAGAGGCACAGACAGAGACAGAGACGGAGACAGCGACAGAGACATAGACAGAGACATTGACAGAGACATTGACAGAGACAGAGACAGAGACAGAGACAGGGACGGAGACAGAGACAGAGACAGAGACAGAGACAGAGACAGAGACAGACAGAGACAGAGACAGAGACAGAGACAGAGACAGAGACAGAGACACAGAGACAGAGACACAGAGACAGAGACACAGAGACAGAGACACAGAGACTGAGACAGGGACACAGAGACAGAGCCACACAGACAGAGACACAGAGATAGAGACACAGAGACAGAGACAGCGACAGAGACACAGAGACAGAGGCAGAGACAGAGACAGAGACAGAGACAGAGACAGAGACAGAGACAGAGACAGAGACAGAGACAGAGACAGAGACAGAGACAGAGACAGAGACAGAGACAGAGACAGAGACAGAGACAGAGACAGAGACAGAGACAGAGACAGAGACAGAGACAGAGACAGAGACAGAGACAGAGACAGAGACAGAGACAGAGACAGAGACAGAGACAGAGACAGAGACAGAGACAGAGACAGAGACAGAGACAGAGACAGAGACAGAGACAGAGACAGAGACAGAGACAGAGACAGACAGAGACAGAGACAGAGACGGAGACAGAGACAGAGACAGAGACAGAGACAGAGACAGAGGCAGAGACAGAGACAGAGACAGAGACGGAGACAGAGACAAAAACAGAGATAGAGACGGAGACACAGAAACAGAAAGACAGAGACACAGGCACAAGGGCGGAGACACAGAGACAGAGACAGAGACAGAGACAGAGACAGAGCCACACAGACAGAGACACAGAGATAGAGGCACAGAGACAGAGACAGAGACAGAGACAGAGACAGAGACACAGAGACAGAGACAGAGAGAGAGACACAGAGACAGAGACACAGTGACAGAGACACAGAGACAGAGACACAGGGACAGAGACACAGAGACAGAGACACAGAGACAGAGACAGAGACAGAGACAGAGACAGAGACAGAGACGGAGACAGAGACAGAGACAGAAACAAAGATAGAGACGGAGACACAGAAACAGAGAGAGAGAGACACAGGCACAAGGGCGGAGACACAGAGACATAGACAGAGACAGAGACAGAGACAGACACAGAGACAGAGACAGAGGCAGATACAGAGGCAAACACAGAGACAGAGACAGAGACAGAGACACAGACAGAGACACAGAGGCAGAGACACAGAGACAGAGACAGAGACAGAGACAGAGACAGAGACGGAGGCAGACACAGGGACAGAGACAGAGACAGAGACAAAGAGACACAGATACAGAAACACAGAGACGGAGACACAGAGACTGCGACACAGAGAGAGAGACACGGAGACAGAGACCAGAGACAGAGACACAGAGACAGAGACAGAGAGAGAGACACAGAGACAGAGACACAGGGACAGAGACATTGAGACAGTGACAGAGACAGAGACAGAGACGGAGACAGAGACAGAAGCAGAGATAGAGACGGAGACACAGGCACAAGGGCGGAGACACAGAGACAGAGACAGAGACAGAGACAGAGACAGAGACAGGGACGGAGACAGAGACAGAGCCAGAGACAGAGACAGACAGAGACAGGGACAGAGACAGAGACAGAGACAGAGACAGAGACAGAGACAGAGACAGAGACAGAGGCATCGACAGAGACTGAGACAGAGACGGAGACAGAGACAAAAACAGAGATAGAGACGGAGACACAGAAACAGAAAGACAGAGACACAGGCTCAAGGGCGGAGACACAGAGACAGAGACAGAGACAGAGACAGAGACAGAGACAGAGCCACACAGACAGAGACACAGATATATAGGCACAGAGACAGAGACAGAGACGCAGAGACAGAGACACGGAGACAGAGACACAGAGGCAGAGACACAGAGACAGAGACAGAGACAGAGACAGAGACAGAGACAGAGACGGAGAGAGAGACACAGAGACAGAGACACAGTGACAGAGACACAGAGACAGAGACACAGGGACAGAGACATTGAGACAGTGGCAGAGACAGAGACAGAGACGGAGACAGAGACAGAAGCAGAGATAGAGACGGAGACACAGGCACAAGGGCGGAGACACAGAGACAGAGACAGAGACAGAGACAGAGACAGAGACAGGGACGGAGACAGAGACAGAGCCAGAGACAGAGACAGACAGAGACAGGGACAGAGACAGAGACAGAGACAGAGACAGAGACAGAGACAGAGACAGAGACAGAGGCATCGACAGAGACAGAGACAGAGACGGAGACAGAGACAAAAACAGAGATAGAGACGGAGACACAGAAACAGAGAGACAGAGACACAGGCACAAGGGTGGAGACACAGAGACAGAGACAGAGACAGAGACAGAGCCAGAGACAGAGCCACACAGACAGAGACACAGATATATAGGCACAGAGACAGAGACAGAGACAGAGACAGAGACAGAGACAGAGACAGACACAGAGACAGAGACAGAGGCAGATACAGAGGCAAACACAGAGACAGAGACAGGGACACAGACAGAGACACAGAGGCAGAGACACAGAGACAGAGTCAGAGACAGAGACAAAGACAGTGACGGAGGCAGACACAGGGACAGAGACAGAGACAGAGACAAAGAGACACAGATACAGAAACACAGAGACGGAGACACAGAAACTGCGACACAGAGAGAGAGACACGGAGACAGAGACCAGAGACAGAGACACAGAGACAGAGACAGAGAGAGAGACACAGAGACAGAGACAGAGACAGACACAGAGACAGAGACAGAGGCAGATACAGAGGCAAACACAGAGACAGAGACAGAGACAGAGACACAGACAGAGACACAGAGGCAGAGACACAGTGACAGAGACAGAGACAGAGACAGAGACAGAGCCACACAGACAGAGACACAGATATATAGGCACAGAGACAGAGACAGAGACAGAGACAGAGACAGAGACAGAGACAGAGACAGAGACAGAGACAGACACAGAGACAGAGACAGAGGCAGATACAGAGGCAAACACAGAGACAGAGACAGGGACACAGACAGAGACACAGAGGCAGAGACACAGAGACAGAGTCAGAGACAGAGACAGAGACAGAGACAGAGGCAGATACAGAGGCAAACACAGAGACAGAGACAGAGACAGAGACACAGACAGGGACACAGAGGCAGAGACACAGAGACAGAGACAGAGACAGAGACAGAGACAGAGACGGAGGCAGACACAGAGACAGAGACACAGAGACAGAGACAGAGAGAGAGACACAGAGACAGAGACACAGTGACAGAGACACAGAGACAGAGACACAGGGACAGAGACATTGAGACAGTGACAGAGACAGAGACAGAGACGGAGACAGAGACAGAAGCAGAGATAGAGACGGAGACACAGGCACAAGGGCGGAGACACAGAGACAGAGACAGTGACAGAGACAGAGACAGAGACAGAGACAGGGACGGAGACAGAGACAGAGCCAGAAACAGAGACAGACAGAGACAGGGACAGAGACAGAGACAGAGACAGAGACAGAGACAGAGACAGAGACAGAGGCATCGACAGAGACAGAGACAGAGACGGAGACAGAGACAAAAACAGAGATAGAGACGGAGACACAGAAACAGAAAGACAGAGACACAGACACAAGGGCGGAGACACAGAGACAGAGACAGAGACAGAGACAGAGACAGAGACAGAGCCACACAGACAGAGACACAGATATATAGGCACAGAGACAGAGACAGAGACAGAGACAGTGACAGAGACAGACACAGAGACAGAGACAGAGGCAGATACAGAGGCAAACACAGAGACAGAGACAGGGACACAGACGGAGACACAGAGGCAGAGACACAGAGACAGAGTCAGAGACAGAGACAAAGACAGTGACGGAGGCAGACACAGGGACAGAGACAGAGACAGAGACAAAGAGACACAGATACAGAAACACAGAGACGGAGACACAGAAACTGCGACACAGAGAGAGAGACACGGAGACAGAGACCAGAGACAGAGACACAGAGACGGAGAGAGAGAGAGAGACACAGAGACAGAGACACAGTGACAGAGACACAGAGACAGAGACACAGGGACAGAGACACAGAGACAGAGACACAGAGACAGAGACAGAGACAGAGACAGAGACGGAGACAGAGACAGAAACAGAGATAGAGGCGGAGACACAGAAACAGAGAGACAGAGACACAGGCACAAAGGCGGAGACACAGAGACAGAGACAGAGACAGAGACAGAGATAGAGACAGAGCCGCACAGACAGAGACACAGAGATAGAGACACAGAGACTGAGACCCAGAGGCAGAGACACAGGGACTGTGACACAGAGACAGAGACACGGAGACAGAGACACAAAGACAGAGGCACAGAGACAGAGACACAGAGACACCGACAGAGAGATAGGGACAAGAAGACAGAGGCACAGACAGAGACAGAGACGGAGACAGCGACAGAGACATAGACAGAGACATTGACAGAGACATTGACAGAGACAGAGACAGAGACAGAGACAGAGACAGAGACAGACAGAGACAGAGACAGAGACAGAGACAGAGACAGAGACAGAGACAGAGACAGAGACACAGAGACAGAGACACAGAGACAGAGACACAGAGACAGAGACACAGAGACTGAGACAGGGACACAGAGACAGAGCCACACAGACAGAGACACAGAGATAGAGACACAGAGACAGAGGCAGCGACAGAGACACAGAGACAGAGACAGAGACAGAGACAGAGACAGAGACAGAGACAGAGACAGAGACAGAGACAGAGACAGAGACAGAGACAGAGACAGAGACAGAGACAGAGACAGAGACAGAGACAGAGACAGAGACAGAGACAGAGACAGAGGCAGAGACAGAGACAGAGACAGAGACAGAGACAGAGACAGAGACAGAGACAGAGACAGAGACAGAGACAGAGACAGAGACAGAGACAGAGACAGAGACAGAGACGGAGACAGAGACAAAAACAGAGATAGAGACGGAGACACAGAAACAGAAAGACAGAGACACAGGCACAAGGGCGGAGACACAGAGACAGAGACAGAGACAGAGACAGAGACAGAGCCACACAGACAGAGACACAGAGATAGAGGCACAGAGACAGAGACAGAGACAGAGACAGAGACACAGAGACAGAGACAGAGAGAGACACACAGAGACAGAGACACAGTGACAGAGACACAGAGACAGAGACACAGGGACAGAGACACAGAGACAGAGACACAGAGACAGAGACAGAGACAGAGACAGAGACGGAGACAGAGACAGAAACAAAGATAGAGACGGAGACACAGAAACAGAGAGACAGAGACACAGGCACAAGGGCGGAGACACAGAGACAGAGACAGAGACAGAGACAGAGACAGAGACAGAGACAGAGACAGAGACAGAGACAGAGACAGAGACAGAGACAGAGACAGAGACAGAGACAGAGACAGAGACAGAGACAGAGACGGAGACAGAGACAAAAACAGAGATAGAGACGGAGACACAGAAACAGAAAGACAGAGACACAGGCACAACGGCGGAGACACAGAGACAGAGACAGAGACAGAGACAGAGACAGAGCCACACAGACAGAGATACAGAGATAGAGGCACAGAGACAGAGACAGAGACAGAGACAGAGACAGAGACAGAGACAGAGACAGAGACAGAGACAGAGACAAAGAGACACAGATACAGAAACACAGAGACGGAGACACAGAGACTGCGACACAGAGAGAGAGACACGGAGACAGAGACCAGAGACAGAGACACAGAGACGGAGACAGAGAGAGAGACACAGAGACAGAGACACAGTGACAGAGACACAGAGACAGAGACACAGGGACAGAGACACAGAGACAGAGACACAGAGACAGAGACAGAGACAGAGACAGAGACGGAGACAGAGACAGAAACAGAGATAGAGACGGAGACACAGAAACAGAGAGACAGAGACACAGGCACAAAGGCGGAGACACAGAGGCAGAGACAGAGACAGAGACAGAGATAGAGACAGAGCCGCACAGACAGAGACACAGAGATAGAGACACAGAGACTGAGACCCAGAGGCAGAGACACAGGGACTGAGACACAGAGACAGAGACACGGAGACAGAGACACAAAGACAGAGGCACAGAGACAGAGACACAGAGACACCGACAGAGAGATAGGGACAAGAAGACAGAGGCACAGACAGAGACAGAGACGGAGACAGCGACAGAGACATAGACAGAGACATTGACAGAGACATTGACAGAGACAGAGACAGAGACAGAGACAGGGACGGAGACAGAGACAGAGACAGAGACAGAGACAGAGACAGAGACAGACAGAGACAGAGACAGAGACAGAGACAGAGACAGAGACAGAGACACAGAGACAGAGACACAGAGACAGAGACACAGAGACAGAGACACAGAGACTGAGACAGGGACACAGAGACAGAGCCACACAGACAGAGACACAGAGATAGAGACACAGAGACAGAGACAGCGACAGAGACACAGAGACAGAGGCAGAGACAGAGACAGAGACAGAGACAGAGACAGAGACAGAGACAGAGACAGAGACAGAGACAGAGACAGAGACAGAGACAGAGACAGAGACAGAGACAGAGACAGAGACAGAGACAGAGACAGAGACAGAGACAGAGACAGAGACAGAGACAGAGACAGAGACAGAGACAGAGACAGAGACAGAGACAGAGACAGAGACAGAGACAGAGACAGAGACAGAGACAGAGACAGAGACAGAGACAGAGACAGAGACAGAGACAGAGACAGAGACAGAGACAGAGACAGAGACAGAGACAGAGACAGACAGAGACAGAGACAGAGACGGAGACAGAGACAGAGACAGAGACAGAGACAGAGACAGAGGCAGAGACAGAGACAGAGACAGAGACGGAGACAGAGACAAAAACAGAGATAGAGACGGAGACACAGAAACAGAAAGACAGAGACACAGGCACAAGGGCGGAGACACAGAGACAGAGACAGAGACAGAGACAGAGACAGAGCCACACAGACAGAGACACAGAGATAGAGGCACAGAGACAGAGACAGAGACAGAGACAGAGACAGAGACACAGAGACAGAGACAGAGAGAGAGACACAGAGACAGAGACACAGTGACAGAGACACAGAGACAGAGACACAGGGACAGAGACACAGAGACAGAGACACAGAGACAGAGACAGAGACAGAGACAGAGACAGAGACAGAGACGGAGACAGAGACAGAGACAGAAACAAAGATAGAGACGGAGACACAGAAACAGAGAGAGAGAGACACAGGCACAAGGGCGGAGACACAGAGACATAGACAGAGACAGAGACAGAGACAGACACAGAGACAGAGACAGAGACAGAGGCAGATACAGAGGCAAACACAGAGACAGAGACAGAGACAGAGACACAGACAGAGACACAGAGGCAGAGACACAGAGACAGAGACAGAGACAGAGACAGAGACAGAGACGGAGGCAGACACAGGGACAGAGACAGAGACAGAGACAAAGAGACACAGATACAGAAACACAGAGACGGAGACACAGAGACTGCGACACAGAGAGAGAGACACGGAGACAGAGACCAGAGACAGAGACACAGAGACAGAGACAGAGAGAGAGACACAGAGACAGAGACACAGGGACAGAGACATTGAGACAGTGACAGAGACAGAGACAGAGACGGAGACAGAGACAGAAGCAGAGATAGAGACGGAGACACAGGCACAAGGGCGGAGACACAGAGACAGAGACAGAGACAGAGACAGAGACAGAGACAGGGACGGAGACAGAGACAGAGCCAGAGACAGAGACAGACAGAGACAGGGACAGAGACAGAGACAGAGACAGAGACAGAGACAGAGACAGAGACAGAGACAGAGGCATCGACAGAGACTGAGACAGAGACGGAGACAGAGACAAAAACAGAGATAGAGACGGAGACACAGAAACAGAAAGACAGAGACACAGGCTCAAGGGCGGAGACACAGAGACAGAGACAGAGACAGAGACAGAGACAGAGACAGAGCCACACAGACAGAGACACAGATATATAGGCACAGAGACAGAGACAGAGACGCAGAGACAGAGACACGGAGACAGAGACACAGAGGCAGAGACACAGAGACAGAGACAGAGACAGAGACAGAGACAGAGACAGAGACGGAGAGAGAGACACAGAGACAGAGACACAGTGACAGAGACACAGAGACAGAGACACAGGGACAGAGACATTGAGACAGTGGCAGAGACAGAGACAGAGACGGAGACAGAGACAGAAGCAGAGATAGAGACGGAGACACAGGCACAAGGGCGGAGACACAGAGACAGAGACAGAGACAGAGACAGAGACAGAGACAGGGACGGAGACAGAGACAGAGCCAGAGACAGAGACAGACAGAGACAGGGACAGAGACAGAGACAGAGACAGAGACAGAGACAGAGACAGAGACAGAGACAGAGGCATCGACAGAGACAGAGACAGAGACGGAGACAGAGACAAAAACAGAGATAGAGACGGAGACACAGAAACAGAGAGACAGAGACACAGGCACAAGGGTGGAGACACAGAGACAGAGACAGAGACAGAGACAGAGCCAGAGACAGAGCCACACAGACAGAGACACAGATATATAGGCACAGAGACAGAGACAGAGACAGAGACAGAGACAGAGACAGAGACAGAGACAGAGACAGAGACAGACACAGAGACAGAGACAGAGGCAGATACAGAGGCAAACACAGAGACAGAGACAGGGACACAGACAGAGACACAGAGGCAGAGACACAGAGACAGAGTCAGAGACAGAGACAAAGACAGTGACGGAGGCAGACACAGGGACAGAGACAGAGACAGAGACAAAGAGACACAGATACAGAAACACAGAGACGGAGACACAGAAACTGCGACACAGAGAGAGAGACACGGAGACAGAGACCAGAGACAGAGACACAGAGACAGAGACAGAGAGAGAGACACAGAGACAGAGACAGAGACAGACACAGAGACAGAGACAGAGGCAGATACAGAGGCAAACACAGAGACAGAGACAGAGACAGAGACACAGACAGAGACACAGAGGCAGAGACACAGTGACAGAGACAGAGACAGAGACAGAGACAGAGCCACACAGACAGAGACACAGATATATAGGCACAGAGACAGAGACAGAGACAGAGACAGAGACAGAGACAGAGACAGAGACAGAGACAGAGACAGAGACAGACACAGAGACAGAGACAGAGGCAGATACAGAGGCAAACACAGAGACAGAGACAGGGACACAGACAGAGACACAGAGGCAGAGACACAGAGACAGAGTCAGAGACAGAGACAGAGACAGAGACAGAGGCAGATACAGAGGCAAACACAGAGACAGAGACAGAGACAGAGACACAGACAGGGACACAGAGGCAGAGACACAGAGACAGAGACAGAGACAGAGACAGAGACAGAGACGGAGGCAGACACAGAGACAGAGACACAGAGACAGAGACAGAGAGAGAGACACAGAGACAGAGACACAGTGACAGAGACACAGAGACAGAGACACAGGGACAGAGACATTGAGACAGTGACAGAGACAGAGACAGAGACGGAGACAGAGACAGAAGCAGAGATAGAGACGGAGACACAGGCACAAGGGCGGAGACACAGAGACAGAGACAGTGACAGAGACAGAGACAGAGACAGAGACAGGGACGGAGACAGAGACAGAGCCAGAAACAGAGACAGACAGAGACAGGGACAGAGACAGAGACAGAGACAGAGACAGAGACAGAGACAGAGACAGAGGCATCGACAGAGACAGAGACAGAGACGGAGACAGAGACAAAAACAGAGATAGAGACGGAGACACAGAAACAGAAAGACAGAGACACAGACACAAGGGCGGAGACACAGAGACAGAGACAGAGACAGAGACAGAGACAGAGACAGAGCCACACAGACAGAGACACAGATATATAGGCACAGAGACAGAGACAGAGACAGAGACAGTGACAGAGACAGACACAGAGACAGAGACAGAGGCAGATACAGAGGCAAACACAGAGACAGAGACAGGGACACAGACGGAGACACAGAGGCAGAGACACAGAGACAGAGTCAGAGACAGAGACAAAGACAGTGACGGAGGCAGACACAGGGACAGAGACAGAGACAGAGACAAAGAGACACAGATACAGAAACACAGAGACGGAGACACAGAAACTGCGACACAGAGAGAGAGACACGGAGACAGAGACCAGAGACAGAGACACAGAGACGGAGAGAGAGAGAGAGACACAGAGACAGAGACACAGTGACAGAGACACAGAGACAGAGACACAGGGACAGAGACACAGAGACAGAGACACAGAGACAGAGACAGAGACAGAGACAGAGACGGAGACAGAGACAGAAACAGAGATAGAGGCGGAGACACAGAAACAGAGAGACAGAGACACAGGCACAAAGGCGGAGACACAGAGACAGAGACAGAGACAGAGACAGAGATAGAGACAGAGCCGCACAGACAGAGACACAGAGATAGAGACACAGAGACTGAGACCCAGAGGCAGAGACACAGGGACTGTGACACAGAGACAGAGACACGGAGACAGAGACACAAAGACAGAGGCACAGAGACAGAGACACAGAGACACCGACAGAGAGATAGGGACAAGAAGACAGAGGCACAGACAGAGACAGAGACGGAGACAGCGACAGAGACATAGACAGAGACATTGACAGAGACATTGACAGAGACAGAGACAGAGACAGAGACAGAGACAGAGACAGACAGAGACAGAGACAGAGACAGAGACAGAGACAGAGACAGAGACAGAGACACAGAGACAGAGACACAGAGACAGAGACACAGAGACAGAGACACAGAGACAGAGACACAGAGACTGAGACAGGGACACAGAGACAGAGCCACACAGACAGAGACACAGAGATAGAGACACAGAGACAGAGGCAGCGACAGAGACACAGAGACAGAGACAGAGACAGAGACAGAGACAGAGACAGAGACAGAGACAGAGACAGAGACAGAGACAGAGACAGAGACAGAGACAGAGACAGAGACAGAGACAGAGACAGAGACAGAGACAGAGACAGAGGCAGAGACAGAGACAGAGGCAGAGACAGAGACAGAGACAGAGACAGAGACAGAGACAGAGACAGAGACAGAGACAGAGACAGAGACAGAGACAGAGACAGAGACAGAGACAGAGACAGAGACAGAGACGGAGACAGAGACAAAAACAGAGATAGAGACGGAGACACAGAAACAGAAAGACAGAGACACAGGCACAAGGGCGGAGACACAGAGACAGAGACAGAGACAGAGACAGAGACAGAGCCACACAGACAGAGACACAGAGATAGAGGCACAGAGACAGAGACAGAGACAGAGACAGAGACACAGAGACAGAGACAGAGAGAGACACACAGAGACAGAGACACAGTGACAGAGACACAGAGACAGAGACACAGGGACAGAGACACAGAGACAGAGACACAGAGACAGAGACAGAGACAGAGACAGAGACGGAGACAGAGACAGAAATAAAGATAGAGACGGAGACACAGAAACAGAGAGACAGAGACACAGGCACAAGGGCGGAGACACAGAGACAGAGACAGAGACAGAGACAGAGACAGAGACAGAGACAGAGACAGAGACAGAGACAGAGACAGAGACAGAGACAGAGACAGAGACAGAGACAGAGACAGAGACAGAGACGGAGACAGAGACAAAAACAGAGATAGAGACGGAGACACAGAAACAGAAAGACAGAGACACAGGCACAACGGCGGAGACACAGAGACAGAGACAGAGACAGAGACAGAGACAGAGCCACACAGACAGAGATACAGAGATAGAGGCACAGAGACAGAGACAGAGACAGAGACAGAGACAGAGAGACAGAGACAGAGAGAGAGACACAGAGACAGAGACACAGTGACAGAGACACAGAGACAGAGACACAGGGACAGAGACACAGAGACAGAGACACAGAGACAGAGACAGAGACAGAGACAGAGACGGAGACAGAGACAGAAACAAAGATAGAGACGGAGACACGGAAACAGAGAGACAGAGACACAGGCACAAGGGCGGAGACACAGAGACAGAGAAAGAGACAGAGACAGAGACAGAGACAGAGACAGAGACAGAGACAGAGACAGAGACAGAGACAGAGACAGAGACAAAGAGACACAGATACAGAAACACAGAGACGGAGACACAGAGACTGCGACACAGAGAGAGAGACACGGAGACAGAGACCAGAGACAGAGACACAGAGACAGAGACAGAGAGAGAGACACAGAGACAGAGACACAGTGACAGAGACACAGAGACAGAGACACAGGGACAGAGACATTGAGACAGAGACAGAGACAGAGACAGAGACGGAGACAGAGACAGAAACAGAGATAGAGACGGAGACAGAGACAGAGACAGAGACAGAGGCATCGACAGAGACAGAGACAGAGACAAAAACAGAGATAGAGACGGAGACACAGAAACAGAAAGACAGAGACACAGGCACAAGGGCGGAGACACAGAGACAGAGACAGAGACAGAGACAGAGACAGAGACAGAGCCACACAGACAGAGACACAGAGATAGAAGCACAGAGACAGAGACAGAGACAGAGACACAGAGACAGAGACAGAGAGAGAGACACAGAGACAGAGACACAGTGACAGAGACACAGAGACAGAGACACAGGGACAGAGACACAAAGACAGAGGCACAGAGACAGAGACACAGAGACACCGACAGAGAGATAGGGACAAGAAGACAGAGGCACAGACAGAGACAGAGACAGAGACAACGACAGAGACATAGACAGAGACATTGACAGAGACATTGACAGAGACAGAGACAGAGACAGAGGCAGAGACAGTGACGGAGACAGAGACAGAAACAGAGACAGAGACAGAGACAGACAGAGACAGAGACAGAGACAGAGACAGAGACAGAGACAGAGACAGAGACAGAGACAGAGACAGAGACACAGAGACACAGAGACAGAGACACAGAGACAGAAACACAGAGACAGAGCCACACAGACAGAGACACAGAGATAGAGACACAGAGACAGAGACAGAGACAGAGACACAGAGACGGAGACAGAGACAGAGACAGAGACAGAGACAGAGACAGAGACAGAGACAGAGACAGAGACAGAGACAGAGACAGAGACAGAGACAGGGACAGAGACAGAGACAGAGACAGAGACAGAGCCACACAGACAGAGACACAGATATATAGGCACAGAGACAGAGACAGAGACAGAGACAGAGACAGAGACAGACACAGAGACAGAGACAGAGGCAGATACAGAGGCAAACACAGAGACAGAGACAGGGACACAGACAGAGACACAGAGGCAGAGACACGGAGACAGAGTCAGAGACAGAGACAAAGACAGTGACGGAGGCAGACACAGGGACAGAGACAGAGACAGAGACAAAGCGACACAGATACAGAAACACAGAGACGGAGACACAGAGACTGCGACACAGAGAGAGAGACACGGAGACAGAGACCAGAGACAGAGACACAGAGACGGAGACAGAGAGAGAGACACAGAGACAGAGACACAGTGACAGAGACACAGAGACAGAGACACAGGGACAGAGACACAGAGACAGAGACACAGAGACAGAGACAGAGACAGAGACAGAGACGGAGACAGAGACAGAAACAGAGATAGAGACGGAGACACAGAAACAGAGAGACAGAGACACAGGCACAAAGGCGGAGACACAGAGACAGAGACAGAGACGGAGACAGAGACAGAAACAGAGATAGAGACGGAGACACAGAAACAGAGAGACAGAGACACAGGCACAAAGGCGGAGACACAGAGACAGAGACAGAGACAGAGACAGAGATAGAGACAGAGCCGCACAGACAGAGACACAGAGATAGAGACACAGAGACTGAGACCCAGAGGCAGAGACACAGGGACTGAGACACAGAGACAGAGACACGGAGACAGAGACACAAAGACAGAGGCACAGAGACAGAGACACAGAGACACCGACAGAGAGATAGGGACAAGAAGACAGAGGCACAGACAGAGACAGAGACGGAGACAGCGACAGAGACATAGACAGAGACATTGACAGAGACATTGACAGAGACAGAGACAGAGACAGAGACAGGGACGGAGACAGAGACAGAGACAGAGACAGAGACAGAGACAGACAGAGACAGAGACAGAGACAGAGACAGAGACAGAGACAGAGACACAGAGACAGAGACACAGAGACAGAGACACAGAGACAGAGACACAGAGACTGAGACAGGGACACAGAGACAGAGCCACACAGACAGAGACACAGAGATAGAGACACAGAGACAGAGACAGCGACAGAGACACAGAGACAGAGACAGAGACAGAGACACAGACAGAGACAGAGACAGAGACAGAGACAGAGACAGAGACAGAGACAGAGACAGAGACAGAGACAGAGACAGAGACAGAGACAGAGACAGAGACAGAGACAGAGACAGAGACAGAGACAGAGACAGAGACAGAGACAGAGACAGAGACAGAGACAGAGACAGAGACAGAGACAGAGACAGAGACAGACAGAGACAGAGACAGAGACAGAGACAGAGACAGAGACAGAGACAGAGACAGAGACAGAGGCAGAGACAGAGACAGAGACAGAGACGGAGACAGAGACAAAAACAGAGATAGAGACGGAGACACAGAAACAGAAAGACAGAGACACAGGCACAAGGGCGGAGACACAGAGACAGAGACAGAGACAGAGACAGAGACAGAGCCACACAGACAGAGACACAGAGATAGAGGCACAGAGACAGAGACAGAGACAGAGACAGAGACACAGAGACAGAGACAGAGAGAGAGACACAGAGACAGAGACACAGTGACAGAGACACAGAGACAGAGACACAGGGACAGAGACACAGAGACAGAGACACAGAGACAAAGACAGAGACAGAGACAGAGACAGAGACGGAGACAGAGACAGAGACAGAAACAAAGATAGAGACGGAGACACAGAAACAGAGAGACAGAGACACAGGCACAAGGGCGGAGACACAGAGACATAGACAGAGACAGAAACACAGAGACAGAGCCACACAGACAGAGACACAGAGATAGAGACACAGAGACAGAGACAGAGACAGAGACACAGAGACGGAGACAGAGACAGAGACAGAGACAGAGACAGAGACAGAGACAGGGACAGAGACAGAGACAGAGACAGAGCCACACAGACAGAGACACAGATATATAGGCACAGAGACAGAGACAGAGACAGAGACAGAGACAGAGACAGACACAGAGACAGAGACAGAGGCAGATACAGAGGCAAACACAGAGACAGAGACAGGGACACAGACAGAGACACAGAGGCAGAGACACGGAGACAGAGTCAGAGACAGAGACAAAGACAGTGACGGAGGCAGACACAGGGACAGAGACAGAGACAGAGACAAAGAGACACAGATACAGAAACACAGAGACCTAGACACAGAGACTGCGACACAGAGAGAGAGACACGGAGACAGAGACCAGAGACAGAGACACAGAGACGGAGACAGAGAGAGAGACACAGAGACAGAGACACAGTGACAGAGACACAGAGACAGAGACACAGGGACAGAGACACAGAGACAGAGACACAGAGACAGTGACAGAGACAGAGACAGAGACGGAGACAGAGACAGAAACAGAGATAGAGACGGAGACACAGAAACAGAGAGACAGAGACACAGGCACAAAGGCGGAGACACAGAGACAGAGACAGAGACGGAGACAGAGACAGAAACAGAGATAGAGACGGAGACACAGAAACAGAGAGACAGAGACACAGGCACACAGGCGGAGACACAGAGACAGAGACAGAGACAGAGACAGAGATAGAGACAGAGCCGCACAGACAGAGACACAGAGATAGAGACACAGAGACTGAGACCCAGAGGCAGAGACACAGGGACTGAGACACAGAGACAGAGAAACGGAGAGAGAGACACAAAGACAGAGGCACAGAGACAGAGACACAGAGACACCGACAGAGAGATAGGGACAAGAAGACAGAGGCACAGACAGAGACAGAGACGGAGACAGCGACAGAGACATAGACAGAGACATTGACAGAGACATTGACAGAGACAGAGACAGAGACAGAGACAGGGACGGAGACAGAGACAGAGACAGAGACAGAGACAGACAGAGACAGAGACAGAGACAGAGACAGAGACAGAGACACAGAGACAGACACAGAGACAGAGACACAGAGACAGAGACACAGAGACTGAGACAGGGACACAGAGACAGAGCCACACAGACAGAGACACAGAGATAGAGACACAGAGACAGAGACAGCGACAGAGACACAGAGACAGAGACAGAGACAGAGACACAGACAGAGACAGAGACAGAGACAGAGACAGAGACAGAGACAGAGACAGAGACAGAGACAGAGACAGAGACAGAGACAGAGACAGAGACAGAGACAGAGACAGAGACGGAGACAGAGACAGAGACAGAGACAGAGACAGAGACAGAGACAGAGACAGAGACAGAGACAGAGACAGACAGAGACAGAGACAGAGACAGCGACAGAGACAGAGACAGAGACAGAGACAGAGACAGAGGCAGAGACAGAGACAGAGACAGAGACGGAGACAGAGACAAAAACAGAGATAGAGACGGAGACACAGAAATAGAAAGACAGAGACACAGGCACAAGGGCGGAGACACAGAGACAGAGACAGAGACAGAGACAGAGACAGAGCCACACAGACAGAGACACAGAGATAGAGGCACAGAGACAGAGACAGAGACAGAGACAGAGACACAGAGACAGAGACAGAGAGAGAGACACAGAGACAGAGACACAGTGACAGAGACACAGAGACAGAGACACAGGGACAGAGACGCAGAGACAGAGACACAGAGACAAAGACAGAGACAGAGACAGAGACAGAGACGGAGACAGAGACAGAGACAGAAACAAAGATAGAGACGGAGACACAGAAACAGAGAGACAGAGACACAGGCACAAGGGCGGAGACACAGAGACATAGACAGAGACAGAGACAGAGACAGAGGCAGATACAGAGGCAAACACAGAGACAGAGACAGAGACAGAGACAGAGACAGAGACAGAGACAGAGACAGAGACAGAGACAGAGACAGAGACAGCGACAGAGGCAGAGACAGAGACAGAGACAGAGACGGAGACAGAGACAAAAACAGAGATAGAGACGGAGACACAGAAACAGAAAGACAGAGACACAGGCACAAGGGCGGAGACACAGAGACAGAGACAGAGACAGAGCCACACAGACAGAGACACAGAGATAGAGGCACAGAGACAGAGACAGAGACAGAGACAGAGACACAGAGACAGAGACAGAGAGAGAGACACAGAGACAGAGACACAGTGACAGAGACACAGAGACAGAGACACAGGGACAGAGACACAGAGACAGAGACACAGAGACAGAGACAGAGACAGAGACAGAGACGGAGACAGAGACAGAAACAAAGATAGAGACGGAGACACAGAAACAGAGAGACAGAGACACAGGCACAAGGGCGGAGACACAGAGACAGAGACAGAGACAGAGACAGAGACAGAGACAGAGACAGAGACAGAGACAGAGACAGAGACAGAGACAGAGACAGAGACAGAGACAGAGACAGAGACAGAGACAGAGACAGAGACAGAGACAGAAACAAAGATAGAGACGGAGACACAGAAACAGAGAGACAGAGACACAGGCACAAGGGCGGAGACACAGAGACATAGACAGAGACAGAAACACAGAGACAGAGCCACACAGACAGAGACACAGAGATAGAGACACAGAGACAGAGACAGAGACAGAGACACAGAGACGGAGACAGAGACAGAGACAGAGACAGAGACAGAGACAGAGACAGGGACAGAGACAGAGACAGAGACAGAGCCACACAGACAGAGACACAGATATATAGGCACAGAGACAGAGACAGAGACAGAGACAGAGACAGAGACAGACACAGAGACAGAGACAGAGGCAGATACAGAGGCAAACACAGAGACAGAGACAGGGACACAGACAGAGACACAGAGGCAGAGACACGGAGACAGAGTCAGAGACAGAGACAAAGACAGTGACGGAGGCAGACACAGGGACAGAGACAGAGACAGAGACAAAGAGACACAGATACAGAAACACAGAGACGGAGACACAGAGACTGCGACACAGAGAGAGAGACACGGAGACAGAGACCAGAGACAGAGACACAGAGACGGAGACAGAGAGAGAGACACAGAGACAGAGACACAGTGACAGAGACACAGAGACAGAGACACAGGGACAGAGACACAGAGACAGAGACACAGAGACAGTGACAGAGACATAGACAGAGACATTGACAGAGACATTGACAGAGACAGAGACAGAGACAGAGACAGGGACGGAGACAGAGACAGAGACAGAGACAGAGACAGACAGAGACAGAGACAGAGACAGAGACAGAGACAGAGACACAGAGACAGACACAGAGACAGAGACACAGAGACAGAGACACAGAGACTGAGACAGGGACACAGAGACAGAGCCACACAGACAGAGACACAGAGATAGAGACACAGAGACAGAGACAGCGACAGAGACACAGAGACAGAGACAGAGACAGAGACACAGACAGAGACAGAGACAGAGACAGAGACAGAGACAGAGACAGAGACAGAGACAGAGACAGAGACAGAGACAGAGACAGAGACAGAGACAGAGACAGAGACAGAGACAGAGACAGAGACAGAGACAGAGACAGAGACAGAGACAGAGACAGAGACAGAGACAGAGACAGAGACAGAGACAGAGACAGACAGAGACAGAGACAGAGACAGCGACAGAGACAGAGACAGAGACAGAGACAGAGACAGAGGCAGAGACAGAGACAGAGACAGAGACGGAGACAGAGACAAAAACAGAGATAGAGACGGAGACACAGAAATAGAAAGACAGAGACACAGGCACAAGGGCGGAGACACAGAGACAGAGACAGAGACAGAGACAGAGACAGAGCCACACAGACAGAGACACAGAGATAGAGGCACAGAGACAGAGACAGAGACAGAGACAGAGACACAGAGACAGAGACAGAGAGAGAGACACAGAGACAGAGACACAGTGACAGAGACACAGAGACAGAGACACAGGGACAGAGACGCAGAGACAGAGACACAGAGACAAAGACAGAGACAGAGACAGAGACAGAGACGGAGACAGAGACAGAGACAGAAACAAAGATAGAGACGGAGACACAGAAACAGAGAGACAGAGACACAGGCACAAGGGCGGAGACACAGAGACATAGACACAGACAGAGACAGAGACAGAGGCAGATACAGAGGCAAACACAGAGACAGAGACAGAGACAGAGACAGAGACAGAGACAGAGACAGAGACAGAGACAGAGACAGAGACAGAGACAGAGACAGAGACAGAGGCAGAGACAGAGACAGAGACAGAGACGGAGACAGAGACAAAAACAGAGATAGAGACGGAGACACAGAAACAGAAAGACAGAGACACAGGCACAAGGGCGGAGACACAGAGACAGAGACAGAGACAGAGCCACACAGACAGAGACACAGAGATAGAGGCACAGAGACAGAGACAGAGACAGAGACAGAGACACAGAGACAGAGACAGAGAGAGAGACACAGAGACAGAGACACAGTGACAGAGACACAGAGACAGAGACACAGGGACAGAGACACAGAGACAGAGACACAGAGACAGAGACAGAGACAGAGACAGAGACGGAGACAGAGACAGAAACAAAGATAGAGACGGAGACACAGAAACAGAGAGACAGAGACACAGGCACAAGGGCGGAGACACAGAGACAGAGACAGAGACAGAGACAGAGACAGAGACAGAGACAGAGACAGAGACAGAGACAGAGACAGAGACAGAGACAGAGACAGAGACAGAGACAGAGACAGAGACAGAGACAGAGACAGAGACAGAGACAGAGACAGAGACAGAGACAGAGACAGAGACAGAGACAGAGACAGAGACAGAGACAGAGACAGAGACAGAGACAGAGACAGAGACAGAGACAGAGACAGAGACAGAGACAGAGACAGAGACAGAGACAGAGACAGACAGAGACAGAGACAGAGACAGAGACAGAGACAGAGACAGAGACAGAGACAGAGACAGAGGCAGAGACAGAGACAGAGACAGAGACGGAGACAGAGACAAAAACAGAGATAGAGACGGAGACACAGAAACAGAAAGACAGAGACACAGGCACAAGGGCGGAGACACAGAGACAGAGACAGAGACAGAGACAGAGACAGAGCCACACAGACAGAGACACAGAGATAGAGGCACAGAGACAGAGACAGAGACAGAGACAGAGACAGAGACAGAGACAGAGACACAGAGACAGAGACAGAGAGAGAGACACAGAGACAGAGACACAGTGACAGAGACACAGAGACAGAGACACAGGGACAGAGACACAGAGACAGAGACACAGAGACAGAGACAGAGACAGAGATAGAGACAGAGACGGAGACAGAGACAGAGACAGAAACAAAGATAGAGACGGAGACACAGAAACAGAGAGACAGAGACACAGGCACAAGGGCGGAGACACAGAGACATAGACAGAGACAGAGACAGAGACAGACACAGAGACAGAGACAGAGGCAGATACAGAGGCAAACACAGAGACAGAGACAGAGACAGAGACACAGACAGAGACACAGAGGCAGAGACACAGAGACAGAGACAGAGACAGAGACGGAGGTAGACACAGGGACAGAGACAGAGACAGAGACAAAGAGACACAGATACAGAAACACAGAGACGGAGACACAGAGACTGCGACACAGAGAGAGAGACACGGAGACAGAGACCAGAGACAGAGACACAGAGACAGAGACAGAGAGAGAGACACAGAGACAGAGACACAGTGACAGAGACACAGAGACAGAGACACAGGGACAGGGACATTGAGACAGAGACAGAGACAGAGACAGAGACGGAGACAGAGACAGAAACAGAGATAGAGACGGAGACAGAGACAGAGACAGAGACAGAGGCATCGACAGAGACAGAGACAGAGACGGAGACAGAGACAAAAACAGAGATAGAGACGGAGACACAGAAACAGAAAGACAGAGACACAGGCACAAGGGCGGAGACACAGAGACAGAGACAGAGACAGAGACAGAGACAGAGCCACACAGACAGAGACACAGAGACAGAAGCACAGAGACAGAGACAGAGACAGAGACACAGAGACAGAGACAGAGAGAGAGACACAGAGACAGAGACACAGTGACAGAGACACAGAGACAGAGACACAGGGACAGAGACACAAAGACAGAGGCACAGAGACAGAGACACAGAGACACCGACAGAGAGATAGGGACAAGAAGACAGAGGCACAGACAGAGACAGAGACAGAGACAACGACAGAGACATAGACAGAGACATTGACAGAGACATTGACAGAGACAGAGACAGAGACAGAGACAGAGACAGGGACAGAAGCAGAGATAGAGACGGAGACACAGGCACAAGGGCGGAGACACAGAGACAGAGACAGAGACAGAGACAGAGACAGAGACAGAGACAGGGACGGAGACAGAGACAGAGCCAGAGACAGAGACAGAGACAGAGACAGAGACAGAGACAGAGACAGAGACAGAGACAGAGACAGAGACAGAGACAGAGACAGAGACAGAGACAGAGACAGAGACAGAGACAGAGACAGAGACAGAGACAGAGACAGAGACAGAGACAGAGACAGAGACAGAGACAGAGGCAGAGACAGAGACAGAGACAGAGACGGAGACAGAGACAAAAACAGAGATAGAGACGGAGACACAGAAACAGAAAGACAGAGACACAGGCACAAGGGCGGAGACACAGAGACAGAGACAGAGACAGAGCCACACAGACAGAGACACAGAGATAGAGGCACAGAGACAGAGCCACACAGACAGAGACACAGAGACAGAGACAGAGAGAGAGACACAGAGACAGAGACACAGTGACAGAGACACAGAGACAGAGACACAGGGACAGAGACACAGAGACAGAGACACAGAGACAGAGACAGAGACAGAGACAGAGACAGAGACGGAGACAGAGACAGAAACAAAGATAGAGACGGAGACACAGAAACAGAGAGACAGAGACACAGGCACAAGGGCGGAGACACAGAGACAGAGACAGAGACAGAGACAGAGACAGAGACAGAGACAGAGACAGAGACAGAGACAGAGACAGAGACAGAGACAGAGACAGAGACAGAGACAGAGACAGAGACAGAGACAGAGACAGACAGAGACAGAGACAGAGATAGAGACGGAGACACAGAAACAGAAAGACAGAGACACAGGCACAAGGGCGGAGACACAGAGACAGAGACAGAGACAGAGACAGAGACAGAGACAGAGCCACACAGACAGAGACACAGAGATAGAAGCACAGAGACAGAGACAGAGACAGAGACACAGAGACAGAGACAGAGAGAGAGACACAGAGACAGAGACACAGTGACAGAGACACAGAGACAGAGACACAGGGACAGAGACACAAAGACAGAGGCACAGAGACAGAGACACAGAGACACCGACAGAGAGATAGGGACAAGAAGACAGAGGCACAGACAGAGACAGAGACAGAGACAACGACAGAGACATAGACAGAGACATTGACAGAGACATTGACAGAGACAGAGACAGAGACAGAGACAGAGACAGGGACGGAGACAGAGACAGAAACAGAGACAGAGACAGAGACAGACAGAGACAGAGACAGAGACAGAGACAGAGACAGAGACAGAGACAGAGACAGAGACAGAGACAGAGACAGAGACACAGAGACACAGAGACAGAGACACAGAGACAGAGACACAGAGACAGAGCCACACAGACAGAGACACAGAGATAGAGACACAGAGACAGAGACAGAGACAGAGACACAGAGACAGAGACAGAGACAGAGACAGAGACAGAGACAGAGACAGAGACAGAGACAGAGACAGAGACAGAGACAGAGACAGGGACAGAGACAGAGACAGAGACAGAGACAGAGACAGAGCCACACAGACAGAGACACAGATATATAGGCACAGAGACAGAGACAGAGACAGAGACAGAGACAGAGACAGACACAGAGACAGAGACAGAGGCAGATACAGAGGCAAACACAGAGACAGAGACAGGGACACAGACAGAGACACAGAGGCAGAGACACAGAGACAGAGTCAGAGACAGAGACAAAGGCAGTGACGGAGGCAGACACAGGGACAGAGACAGAGACAGAGACAAAGAGACACAGATACAGAAACACAGAGACGGAGACACAGAGACTGCGACACAGAGAGAGAGACACGGAGACAGAGACCAGAGACAGAGACACAGAGACGGAGACAGAGAGAGAGACACAGAGACATTGACACAGTGACAGAGACACAGAGACAGAGACACAGGGACAGAGACACAGAGACAGAGACACAGAGACAGAGACAGAGACAGAGACAGAGACGGAGACAGAGACAGAAACAGAGATAGAGACGGAGACACAGAAACAGAGAGACAGAGACACAGGCACACAGGCGGAGACACAGAGACAGAGACAGAGACAGAGACAGAGATAGAGACAGAGCCGCACAGACAGAGACACAGAGATAGAGACACAGAGACTGAGACCCAGAGGCAGAGACACAGGGACTGAGACACAGAGACAGAGAAACGGAGACAGAGACACAAAGACAGAGGCACAGAGACAGAGACACAGAGACACCGACAGAGAGATAGGGACAAGAAGACAGAGGCACAGACAGAGACAGAGACGGAGACAGCGACAGAGACATAGACAGAGACATTGACAGAGACATTGACAGAGACAGAGACAGAGACAGAGACAGGGACGGAGACAGAGACAGAGACAGAGACAGAGACAGACAGAGACAGAGACAGAGACAGAGACAGAGACAGAGACACAGAGACAGACACAGAGACAGAGACACAGAGACAGAGACACAGAGACTGAGACAGGGACACAGAGACAGAGCCACACAGACAGAGACACAGAGATAGAGACACAGAGACAGAGACAGCGACAGAGACACAGAGACAGAGACAGAGACAGAGACAGAGACAGAGACAGAGACAGAGACAGAGACAGAGACAGAGACAGAGACAGAGACAGAGACAGAGACAGAGACAGAGACAGAGACAGAGACAGAGACAGAGACAGAGACAGAGACAGAGACAGAGACAGAGACAGAGACAGAGACAGAGACAGAGACAGAGACAGAGACAGAGACAGAGACAGACAGAGACAGAGACAGAGACAGCGACAGAGACAGAGACAGAGACAGAGACAGAGACAGAGGCAGAGACAGAGACAGAGACAGAGACGGAGACAGAGACAAAAACAGAGATAGAGACGGAGACACAGAAATAGAAAGACAGAGACACAGGCACAAGGGCGGAGACACAGAGACAGAGACAGAGACAGAGACAGAGACAGAGCCACACAGACAGAGACACAGAGATAGAGGCACAGAGACAGAGACAGAGACAGAGACAGAGACACAGAGACAGAGACAGAGAGAGAGACACAGAGACAGAGACACAGTGACAGAGACACAGAGACAGAGACACAGGGACAGAGACGCAGAGACAGAGACACAGAGACAAAGACAGAGACAGAGACAGAGACAGAGACGGAGACAGAGACAGAGACAGAAACAAAGATAGAGACGGAGACACAGAAACAGAGAGACAGAGACACAGGCACAAGGGCGGAGACACAGAGACATAGACACAGACAGAGACAGAGACAGAGGCAGATACAGAGACAGAGACACAGAGACACAGAGACAGAGACACAGAGACAGAGACACAGAGACAGAGCCACACAGACAGAGACACAGAGATAGAGACACAGAGACAGAGACAGAGACAGAGACACAGAGACAGAGACAGAGACAGAGACAGAGACAGAGACAGAGACAGAGACAGAGACAGAGACAGAGACAGAGACAGAGACAGGGACAGAGACAGAGACAGAGACAGAGACAGAGACAGAGCCACACAGACAGAGACACAGATATATAGGCACAGAGACAGAGACAGAGACAGAGACAGAGACAGAGACAGACACAGAGACAGAGACAGAGGCAGATACAGAGGCAAACACAGAGACAGAGACAGGGACACAGACAGAGACACAGAGGCAGAGACACAGAGACAGAGTCAGAGACAGAGACAAAGGCAGTGACGGAGGCAGACACAGGGACAGAGACAGAGACAGAGACAAAGAGACACAGATACAGAAACACAGAGACGGAGACACAGAGACTGCGACACAGAGAGAGAGACACGGAGACAGAGACCAGAGACAGAGACACAGAGACGGAGACAGAGAGAGAGACACAGAGACATTGACACAGTGACAGAGACACAGAGACAGAGACACAGGGACAGAGACACAGAGACAGAGACACAGAGACAGAGACAGAGACAGAGACAGAGACGGAGACAGAGACAGAAACAGAGATAGAGACGGAGACACAGAAACAGAGAGACAGAGACACAGGCACACAGGCGGAGACACAGAGACAGAGACAGAGACAGAGACAGAGATAGAGACAGAGCCGCACAGACAGAGACACAGAGATAGAGACACAGAGACTGAGACCCAGAGGCAGAGACACAGGGACTGAGACACAGAGACAGAGAAACGGAGACAGAGACACAAAGACAGAGGCACAGAGACAGAGACACAGAGACACCGACAGAGAGATAGGGACAAGAAGACAGAGGCACAGACAGAGACAGAGACGGAGACAGCGACAGAGACATAGACAGAGACATTGACAGAGACATTGACAGAGACAGAGACAGAGACAGAGACAGGGACGGAGACAGAGACAGAGACAGAGACAGAGACAGACAGAGACAGAGACAGAGACAGAGACAGAGACAGAGACACAGAGACAGACACAGAGACAGAGACACAGAGACAGAGACACAGAGACTGAGACAGGGACACAGAGACAGAGCCACACAGACAGAGACACAGAGATAGAGACACAGAGACAGAGACAGCGACAGAGACACAGAGACAGAGACAGAGACAGAGACAGAGACAGAGACAGAGACAGAGACAGAGACAGAGACAGAGACAGAGACAGAGACAGAGACAGAGACAGAGACAGAGACAGAGACAGAGACAGAGACAGAGACAGAGACAGAGACAGAGACAGAGACAGAGACAGAGACAGAGACAGAGACAGAGACAGACAGAGACAGAGACAGAGACAGCGACAGAGACAGAGACAGAGACAGAGACAGAGACAGAGGCAGAGACAGAGACAGAGACAGAGACGGAGACAGAGACAAAAACAGAGATAGAGACGGAGACACAGAAATAGAAAGACAGAGACACAGGCACAAGGGCGGAGACACAGAGACAGAGACAGAGACAGAGACAGAGACAGAGCCACACAGACAGAGACACAGAGATAGAGGCACAGAGACAGAGACAGAGACAGAGACAGAGACACAGAGACAGAGACAGAGAGAGAGACACAGAGACAGAGACACAGTGACAGAGACACAGAGACAGAGACACAGGGACAGAGACGCAGAGACAGAGACACAGAGACAAAGACAGAGACAGAGACAGAGACAGAGACGGAGACAGAGACAGAGACAGAAACAAAGATAGAGACGGAGACACAGAAACAGAGAGACAGAGACACAGGCACAAGGGCGGAGACACAGAGACATAGACAGAGACAGAGACAGAGACAGAGGCAGATACAGAGGCAAACACAGAGACAGAGACAGAGACAGAGACAGAGACAGAGACAGAGACAGAGACAGAGACAGAGACAGAGACAGAGACAGAGACAGAGGCAGAGACAGAGACAGAGACAGAGACGGAGACAGAGACAAAAACAGAGATAGAGACGGAGACACAGAAACAGAAAGACAGAGACACAGGCACAAGGGCGGAGACACAGAGACAGAGACAGAGACAGAGCCACACAGACAGAGACACAGAGATAGAGGCACAGAGACAGAGACAGAGACAGAGACAGAGACACAGAGACAGAGACAGAGAGAGAGACACAGAGACAGAGACACAGTGACAGAGACACAGAGACAGAGACACAGGGACAGAGACACAGAGACAGAGACACAGAGACAGAGACAGAGACAGAGACAGAGACGGAGACAGAGACAGAGACAGAAACAAAGATAGAGACGGAGACACAGAAACAGAGAGACAGAGACACAGGCACAAGGGCGGAGACACAGAGACAGAGACAGAGACAGAGACAGAGACAGAGACAGAGACAGAGACAGAGACAGAGACAGAGACAGAGACAGAGACAGAGACAGAGACAGAGACAGAGACAGAGACAGAGACAGAGACAGAGACAGAGACAGAGACAGAGACAGAGACAGAGACAGAGACAGAGACAGAGACAGAGACAGAGACAGAGACAGAGACAGAGACAGAGACAGAGACAGAGACAGAGACAGACAGAGACAGAGACAGAGACAGAGACAGAGACAGAGACAGAGACAGAGACAGAGGCAGAGACAGAGACAGAGACAGAGACGGAGACAGAGACAAAAACAGAGATAGAGACGGAGACACAGAAACAGAAAGACAGAGACACAGGCACAAGGGCGGAGACACAGAGACAGAGACAGAGACAGAGACAGAGACAGAGCCACACAGACAGAGACACAGAGATAGAGGCACAGAGACAGAGACAGAGACAGAGACAGAGACAGAGACAGAGACAGAGACAGAGACACAGAGACAGAGACAGAGAGAGAGACACAGAGACAGAGACACAGTGACAGAGACACAGAGACAGAGACACAGGGACAGAGACACAGAGACAGAGACACAGAGACAGAGACAGAGACAGAGATAGAGACAGAGACGGAGACAGAGACAGAGACAGAAACAAAGATAGAGACGGAGACACAGAAACAGAGAGACAGAGACACAGGCACAAGGGCGGAGACACAGAGACATAGACAGAGACAGAGACAGAGACAGACACAGAGACAGAGACAGAGGCAGATACAGAGGCAAACACAGAGACAGAGACAGAGACAGAGACACAGACAGAGACACAGAGGCAGAGACACAGAGACAGAGACAGAGACAGAGACAGAGACAGAGACGGAGGTAGACACAGGGACAGAGACAGAGACAGAGACAAAGAGACACAGATACAGAAACACAGAGACGGAGACACAGAGACTGCGACACAGAGAGAGAGACACGGAGACAGAGACCAGAGACAGAGACACAGAGACAGAGACAGAGAGAGAGACACAGAGACAGAGACACAGTGACAGAGACACAGAGACAGAGACACAGGGACAGGGACATTGAGACAGAGACAGAGACAGAGACAGAGACGGAGACAGAGACAGAAACAGAGATAGAGACGGAGACAGAGACAGAGACAGAGACAGAGGCATCGACAGAGACAGAGACAGAGACGGAGACAGAGACAAAAACAGAGATAGAGACGGAGACACAGAAACAGAAAGACAGAGACACAGGCACAAGGGCGGAGACACAGAGACAGAGACAGAGACAGAGACAGAGACAGAGCCACACAGACAGAGACACAGAGACAGAAGCACAGAGACAGAGACAGAGACAGAGACACAGAGACAGAGACAGAGAGAGAGACACAGAGACAGAGACACAGTGACAGAGACACAGAGACAGAGACACAGGGACAGAGACACAAAGACAGAGGCACAGAGACAGAGACACAGAGACACCGACAGAGAGATAGGGACAAGAAGACAGAGGCACAGACAGAGACAGAGACAGAGACAACGACAGAGACATAGACAGAGACATTGACAGAGACATTGACAGAGACAGAGACAGAGACAGAGACAGAGACAGGGACAGAAGCAGAGATAGAGACGGAGACACAGGCACAAGGGCGGAGACACAGAGACAGAGACAGAGACAGAGACAGAGACAGAGACAGAGACAGGGACGGAGACAGAGACAGAGCCAGAGACAGAGACAGAGACAGAGACAGAGACAGAGACAGAGACAGAGACAGAGACAGAGACAGAGACAGAGACAGAGACAGAGACAGAGACAGAGACAGAGACAGAGACAGAGACAGAGACAGAGACAGAGACAGAGACAGAGACAGAGACAGAGACAGAGACAGAGACAGAGACAGAGGCAGAGACAGAGACAGAGACAGAGACGGAGACAGAGACAAAAACAGAGATAGAGACGGAGACACAGAAACAGAAAGACAGAGACACAGGCACAAGGGCGGAGACACAGAGACAGAGACAGAGACAGAGCCACACAGACAGAGACACAGAGATAGAGGCACAGAGACAGAGCCACACAGACAGAGACACAGAGACAGAGACAGAGAGAGAGACACAGAGACAGAGACACAGTGACAGAGACACAGAGACAGAGACACAGGGACAGAGACACAGAGACAGAGACACAGAGACAGAGACAGAGACAGAGACAGAGACAGAGACGGAGACAGAGACAGAAACAAAGATAGAGACGGAGACACAGAAACAGAGAGACAGAGACACAGGCACAAGGGCGGAGACACAGAGACAGAGACAGAGACAGAGACAGAGACAGAGACAGAGACAGAGACAGAGACAGAGACAGAGACAGAGACAGAGACAGAGACAGAGACAGAGACAGACAGAGACAGAGACAGAGATAGAGACGGAGACACAGAAACAGAAAGACAGAGACACAGGCACAAGGGCGGAGACACAGAGACAGAGACAGAGACAGAGACAGAGACAGAGCCACACAGACAGAGACACAGAGATAGAAGCACAGAGACAGAGACAGAGACAGAGACACAGAGACAGAGACAGAGAGAGAGACACAGAGACAGAGACACAGTGACAGAGACACAGAGACAGAGACACAGGGACAGAGACACAAAGACAGAGGCACAGAGACAGAGACACAGAGACACCGACAGAGAGATAGGGACAAGAAGACAGAGGCACAGACAGAGACAGAGACAGAGACAACGACAGAGACATAGACAGAGACATTGACAGAGACATTGACAGAGACAGAGACAGAGACAGAGACAGAGACAGAGACAGAGACAGAGACAGAGACAGAGACAGAGACAGAGACAGAGACAGAGACAGAGACAGAGACAGAGACAGAGACAGAGACAGAGACAGAGACAGACAGAGACAGAGACAGAGACAGAGACAGAGACAGAGACAGAGACAGAGACAGAGGCAGAGACAGAGACAGAGACAGAGACGGAGACAGAGACAAAAACAGAGATAGAGACGGAGACACAGAAACAGAAAGACAGAGACACAGGCACAAGGGCGGAGACACAGAGACAGAGACAGAGACAGAGACAGAGACAGAGCCACACAGACAGAGACACAGAGATAGAGGCACAGAGACAGAGACAGAGACAGAGACAGAGACAGAGACAGAGACAGAGACAGAGACACAGAGACAGAGACAGAGAGAGAGACACAGAGACAGAGACACAGTGACAGAGACACAGAGACAGAGACACAGGGACAGAGACACAGAGACAGAGACACAGAGACAGAGACAGAGACAGAGATAGAGACAGAGACGGAGACAGAGACAGAGACAGAAACAAAGATAGAGACGGAGACACAGAAACAGAGAGACAGAGACACAGGCACAAGGGCGGAGACACAGAGACATAGACAGAGACAGAGACAGAGACAGACACAGAGACAGAGACAGAGGCAGATACAGAGGCAAACACAGAGACAGAGACAGAGACAGAGACACAGACAGAGACACAGAGGCAGAGACACAGAGACAGAGACAGAGACAGAGACAGAGACAGAGACGGAGGTAGACACAGGGACAGAGACAGAGACAGAGACAAAGAGACACAGATACAGAAACACAGAGACGGAGACACAGAGACTGCGACACAGAGAGAGAGACACGGAGACAGAGACCAGAGACAGAGACACAGAGACAGAGACAGAGAGAGAGACACAGAGACAGAGACACAGTGACAGAGACACAGAGACAGAGACACAGGGACAGGGACATTGAGACAGAGACAGAGACAGAGACAGAGACGGAGACAGAGACAGAAACAGAGATAGAGACGGAGACAGAGACAGAGACAGAGACAGAGGCATCGACAGAGACAGAGACAGAGACGGAGACAGAGACAAAAACAGAGATAGAGACGGAGACACAGAAACAGAAAGACAGAGACACAGGCACAAGGGCGGAGACACAGAGACAGAGACAGAGACAGAGACAGAGACAGAGCCACACAGACAGAGACACAGAGACAGAAGCACAGAGACAGAGACAGAGACAGAGACACAGAGACAGAGACAGAGAGAGAGACACAGAGACAGAGACACAGTGACAGAGACACAGAGACAGAGACACAGGGACAGAGACACAAAGACAGAGGCACAGAGACAGAGACACAGAGACACCGACAGAGAGATAGGGACAAGAAGACAGAGGCACAGACAGAGACAGAGACAGAGACAACGACAGAGACATAGACAGAGACATTGACAGAGACATTGACAGAGACAGAGACAGAGACAGAGACAGAGACAGGGACAGAAGCAGAGATAGAGACGGAGACACAGGCACAAGGGCGGAGACACAGAGACAGAGACAGAGACAGAGACAGAGACAGAGACAGAGACAGGGACGGAGACAGAGACAGAGCCAGAGACAGAGACAGAGACAGAGACAGAGACAGAGACAGAGACAGAGACAGAGACAGAGACAGAGACAGAGACAGAGACAGAGACAGAGACAGAGACAGAGACAGAGACAGAGACAGAGACAGAGACAGAGACAGAGACAGAGACAGAGACAGAGACAGAGACAGAGACAGAGACAGAGGCAGAGACAGAGACAGAGACAGAGACGGAGACAGAGACAAAAACAGAGATAGAGACGGAGACACAGAAACAGAAAGACAGAGACACAGGCACAAGGGCGGAGACACAGAGACAGAGACAGAGACAGAGCCACACAGACAGAGACACAGAGATAGAGGCACAGAGACAGAGCCACACAGACAGAGACACAGAGACAGAGACAGAGAGAGAGACACAGAGACAGAGACACAGTGACAGAGACACAGAGACAGAGACACAGGGACAGAGACACAGAGACAGAGACACAGAGACAGAGACAGAGACAGAGACAGAGACAGAGACGGAGACAGAGACAGAAACAAAGATAGAGACGGAGACACAGAAACAGAGAGACAGAGACACAGGCACAAGGGCGGAGACACAGAGACAGAGACAGAGACAGAGACAGAGACAGAGACAGAGACAGAGACAGAGACAGAGACAGAGACAGAGACAGAGACAGAGACAGAGACAGAGACAGACAGAGACAGAGACAGAGATAGAGACGGAGACACAGAAACAGAAAGACAGAGACACAGGCACAAGGGCGGAGACACAGAGACAGAGACAGAGACAGAGACAGAGACAGAGCCACACAGACAGAGACACAGAGATAGAAGCACAGAGACAGAGACAGAGACAGAGACACAGAGACAGAGACAGAGAGAGAGACACAGAGACAGAGACACAGTGACAGAGACACAGAGACAGAGACACAGGGACAGAGACACAAAGACAGAGGCACAGAGACAGAGACACAGAGACACCGACAGAGAGATAGGGACAAGAAGACAGAGGCACAGACAGAGACAGAGACAGAGACAACGACAGAGACATAGACAGAGACATTGACAGAGACATTGACAGAGACAGAGACAGAGACAGAGACAGAGACAGGGACGGAGACAGAGACAGAAACAGAGACAGAGACAGAGACAGACAGAGACAGAGACAGAGACAGAGACAGAGACAGAGACAGAGACAGAGACAGAGACAGAGACAGAGACACAGAGACACAGAGACAGAGACACAGAGACAGAGACACAGAGACAGAGCCACACAGACAGAGACACAGAGATAGAGACACAGAGACAGAGACAGAGACAGAGACACAGAGACAGAGACAGAGACAGAGACAGAGACAGAGACAGAGACAGAGACAGAGACAGAGACAGAGACAGAGACAGAGACAGAGACAGAGACAGAAACAGAGACAGAGACAGAGGCAGAGACAGAGACAGAGACAGAGACAAAAACAGAGATAGAGACGGAGACACAGAAACAGAAAGACAGAGACACAGGCACATGGGCGGAGACACAGAGACAGAGACAGAGACAGAGACAGAGACAGAGCCACACAGACAGAGACACAGAGATAGAAGCACAGAGACAGAGACAGAGACAGAGACACAGAGACAGAGACAGAGAGAGAGACACAGAGACAGAGACACAGTGACAGAGACACAGAGACAGAGACACAGGGACAGAGACACAAAGACAGAGGCACAGAGACAGAGACACAGAGACACCGACAGAGAGATAGGGACAAGAAGACAGAGGCACAGACAGAGACAGAGACAGAGACAACGACAGAGACATAGACAGAGACATTGACAGAGACATTGACAGAGACAGAGACAGAGACAGAGACAGAGACAGGGACGGAGACAGAAACAGAAACAGAGACAGAGACAGAGACAGACAGAGACAGAGACAGAGACAGAGACAGAGACAGAGACAGAGACAGAGACAGAGACAGAGACAGAGACAGAGACAGAGACAGAGACACAGAGACACAGAGACAGAGACACAGAGACAGAGACACAGAGACAGAGCCACACAGACAGAGACACAGAGATAGAGACACAGAGACAGAGACAGAGACAGAGACACAGAGACAGAGACCTAGACAGAGACAGAGACAGAGACAGAGACAGAGACAGAGACAGAGACAGAGACAGAGACTGGGACAGAGACAGAGACAGAGACAGAGACAGAGCCACACAGACAGAGACACAGATATATAGGCACAGAGACAGAGACAGAGACAGAGGCAGAGACAGAGACAGAGGCAGAGACGGAGACAGAGACAAAAACAGAGACAGAGACAGAGACAGAGACAGAGACAGAGACAGAGACAGACAGAGACAGAGACAGAGGCAGAGACAGAGACAGAGACAGAGACAGAGACAGAGACAGAGACAGAGACAGAGGCAGAGACAGAGACAGAGACAGAGACGGAGACAGAGACAAAAACAGAGATAGAGACGGAGACACAGAAACAGAAAGACAGAGACACAGGCACAAGGGCGGAGACACAGAGACAGAGACAGATACAGAGACAGAGACAGAGCCACACAGACAGAGACACAGAGATAGAGGCACAGAGACAGAGACAGAGACAGAGACAGAGACAGAGACACAGAGACAGAGACAGAGAGAGAGACACAGAGACAGAGACACAGTGACAGAGACACAGAGACAGAGACACAGAGACAGAGACAGAGACAGAGACAGAGACGGAGACAGAGACAGAAACAAAGATAGAGACGGAGACACAGAAACAGAGAGACAGAGACACAGGCACAAGGGCGGAGACACAGAGACAGAGACAGAGACAGAGACAGAGACAGAGACAGAGACAGAGACAGAGACAGAGACAGAGACAGAGACAGAGACAGACAGAGACAGAGACAGAGACAGTGACAGAGACAGAGACAGAGACAGAGACAGAGACAGAGACAGAGACAGAGACAGAGGCAGAGACAGAGACAGAGACAGAGACGGAGACAGAGACAAAAACAGAGATAGAGACGGAGACACAGAAACAGAAAGACAGAGACACAGGCACAAGGGCGGAGACACAGAGACAGAGACAGAGACAGAGACAGAGACAGAGCCACACAGACAGAGACACAGAGATAGAAGCACAGAGACAGAGACAGAGACAGAGACAGAGACAGAGACAGAGAGAGAGACACAGAGACAGAGACACAGTGACAGAGACACAGAGACAGAGACACAGGGACAGAGACACAAAGACAGAGGCACAGAGACAGAGACACAGAGACACCGACAGAGAGATAGGGACAAGAAGACAGAGGCACAGACAGAGACAGAGACAGAGACAACGACAGAGACATAGACAGAGACATTGACAGAGACATTGACAGAGACAGAGACAGAGACAGAGACAGAGACAGGGACGGAGACAGAGACAGAAACAGAGACAGAGACAGAGACAGACAGAGACAGAGACAGAGACAGAGACAGAGACAGAGACAGAGACAGAGACAGAGACAGAGACAGAGACACAGAGACACAGAGACAGAGACACAGAGACAGAGACACAGAGACAGAGACACAGAGACAGAGCCACACAGACAGAGACACAGAGATAGAGACACAGAGACAGAGACAGAGACAGAGACACAGAGACAGAGACAGAGACAGAGACAGAGACAGAGACAGAGACAGAGACAGAGACAGAGACAGAGACAGAGACAGAGACAGGGACAGAGACAGAGACAGAGACAGAGACAGAGCCACACAGACAGAGACACAGATATATAGGCACAGAGACAGAGACAGAGACAGAGACAGAGACAGAGACAGACACAGAGACAGAGACAGAGGCAGATACAGAGGCAAACACAGAGACAGAGACAGGGACACAGACAGAGACACAGAGGCAGAGACACAGAGACAGAGTCAGAGACAGAGACAAAGACAGTGACGGAGGCAGACACAGGGACAGAGACAGAGACAGAGACAAAGAGACACAGATACAGAAACACAGAGACGGAGACACAGAGACTGCGACACAGAGAGAGAGACACGGAGACAGAGACCAGAGACTGAGACACAGAGACGGAGACAGAGAGAGAGACACAGAGACAGAGACACAGTGACAGAGACACAGAGACAGAGACACAGGGACAGAGACACAGAGACAGAGACACAGAGACAGAGACAGAGACAGAGACAGAGACGGAGACAGAGACAGAAACAGAGATAGAGACGGAGACACAGAAACAGAGAGACAGAGACACAGGCACAAAGGCGGAGACACAGAGGCAGAGACAGAGACAGAGACAGAGATAGAGACAGAGCCGCACAGACAGAGACACAGAGATAGAGACACAGAGACTGAGACCCAGAGGCAGAGACACAGGGACTGAGACACAGAGACACAGACACGGAGACAGAGACACAAAGACAGAGGCACAGAGACAGAGACACAGAGACACCGACAGAGAGATAGGGACAAGAAGACAGAGGCACAGACAGAGACAGAGACGGAGACAGCGACAGAGACATAGACAGAGACATTGACAGAGACATTGACAGAGACAGAGACAGAGACAGAGACAGAGACAGAGACAGAGACAGAGACGGAGACAGAGACAAAAACAGAGACAGAGACAGAGACAGAGACAGAGACAGAGACAGAGACAGAGACAGACAGAGACGGAGACAGAGACAAAAACAGAGATAGAGACGGAGACACAGAAACAGAAAGACAGAGACACAGGCACAAGGGCGGAGACACAGAGACAGAGACAGAGACAGAGACAGAGACAGAGCCACACAGACAGAGACACAGAGATAGAAGCACAGAGACAGAGACAGAGACAGAGACAGAGACAGAGACAGAGAGAGAGACACAGAGACAGAGACACAGTGACAGAGACACAGAGACAGAGACACAGGGACAGAGACACAAAGACAGAGGCACAGAGACAGAGACACAGAGACACCGACAGAGAGATAGGGACAAGAAGACAGAGGCACAGACAGAGACAGAGACAGAGACAACGACAGAGACATAGACAGAGACATTGACAGAGACATTGACAGAGACAGAGACAGAGACAGAGACAGAGACAGGGACGGAGACAGAGACAGAAACAGAGACAGAGACAGAGACAGACAGAGACAGAGACAGAGACAGAGACAGAGACAGAGACAGAGACAGAGACAGAGACAGAGACACAGAGACACAGAGACAGAGACACAGAGACAGAGACACAGAGACAGAGCCACACAGACAGAGACACAGAGATAGAGACACAGAGACAGAGACAGAGACAGAGACACAGAGACAGAGACAGAGACAGAGACAGAGACAGAGACAGAGACAGAGACAGAGACAGAGACAGAGACAGAGACAGAGACAGAGACAGAGACAGGGACAGAGACAGAGACAGAGACAGAGACAGAGCCACACAGACAGAGACACAGATATATAGGCACAGAGACAGAGACAGAGACAGAGACAGAGACAGAGACAGACACAGAGACAGAGACAGAGGCAGATACAGAGGCAAACACAGAGACAGAGACAGGGACACAGACAGAGACACAGAGGCAGAGACACAGAGACAGAGTCAGAGACAGAGACAAAGACAGTGACGGAGGCAGACACAGGGACAGAGACAGAGACAGAGACAAAGAGACACAGATACAGAAACACAGAGACGGAGACACAGAGACTGCGACACAGAGAGAGAGACACGGAGACAGAGACCAGAGACTGAGACACAGAGACGGAGACAGAGAGAGAGACACAGAGACAGAGACACAGTGACAGAGACACAGAGACAGAGACACAGGGACAGAGACACAGAGACAGAGACACAGAGACAGAGACAGAGACAGAGACAGAGACGGAGACAGAGACAGAAACAGAGATAGAGACGGAGACACAGAAACAGAGAGACAGAGACACAGGCACAAAGGCGGAGACACAGAGGCAGAGACAGAGACAGAGACAGAGATAGAGACAGAGCCGCACAGACAGAGACACAGAGATAGAGACACAGAGAGTGAGACCCAGAGGCAGAGACACAGGGACTGAGACACAGAGACAGAGACACGGAGACAGAGACACAAAGACAGAGGCACAGAGACAGAGACACAGAGACACCGACAGAGAGATAGGGACAAGAAGACAGAGGCACAGACAGAGACAGAGACGGAGACAGCGACAGAGACATAGACAGAGACATTGACAGAGACATTGACAGAGACAGAGACAGAGACAGAGACAGAGACAGAGACAGAGACAGAGACGGAGACAGAGACAAAAACAGAGACAGAGACAGAGACAGAGACAGAGACAGAGACAGAGACAGAGACAGACAGAGACAGAGACAGAGACAGAGACAGAGACAGAGACAGAGACAGAGACAGAGACAGAGACAGAGACAGAGGCAGAGACAGAGACAGAGACAGAGACGGAGACAGAGACAAAAACAGAGATAGAGACGGAGACACAGAAACAGAAAGACAGAGACACAGGCACAAGGGCGGAGACACAGAGACAGAGACAGAGACAGAGACAGAGACAGAGCCACACAGACAGAGACACAGAGATAGAGGCACAGAGACAGAGACAGAGACAGAGACAGAGACAGAGACAGAGACAGAGACACAGAGACAGAGACAGAGAGAGAGACACAGAGACAGAGACACAGTGACAGAGACACAGAGACAGAGACACAGAGACAGAGACAGAGACAGAGACAGAGACAGAGACAGAGACAGAGACAGAGACAGAGACAGAGACAGAGACAGAGACAGAGACAGAGACAGAGGCAGAGACAGAGACAGAGACAGAGACGGAGACAGAGACAAAAACAGAGATAGAGACGGAGACACAGAAACAGAAAGACAGAGACACAGGCACAAGGGCGGAGACACAGAGACAGAGACAGAGACAGAGACAGAGACAGAGCCACACAGACAGAGACACAGAGATAGAGGCACAGAGACAGAGACAGAGACAGAGACAGAGACAGAGACAGAGACACAGAGACAGAGACAGAGAGAGAGACACAGAGACAGAGACACAGTGACAGAGACACAGAGACAGAGACACAGAGACAGAGACAGAGACAGAGACAGAGACAGAGACGGAGACAGAGACAGAAACAAAGATAGAGACGGAGACACAGAAACAGAGAGACAGAGACACAGGCACAAGGGCGGAGACACAGAGACAGAGACAGAGACAGAGACAGAGACAGAGACAGAGACAGAGACAGAGACAGAGACAGAGACAGAGACAGAGACAGAGACAGAGACAGAGACAGAGACAGAGACAGAGACAGAGACAGAGACAGAGACAGAGACAGAGACAGAGACAGAGACAGAGACAGAGACAGAGACAGACTGAGACAGAGACAGAGACAGAGACAGAGACAGAGACAGAGACGGAGACAGAGACAGAGACAGAGACAGAGACAGAGACAGAGACAGACAGAGACAGAGACAGAGACAGAGACAGAGACAGAGACAGAGACAGAGACAGAGACAGAGACAGAGACAGAGACAGAGACAGAGGCAGAGACAGAGACAGAGACAGAGACGGAGACAGAGACAAAAACAGAGATAGAGACGGAGACACAGAAACAGAAAGACAGAGACACAGGCACAAGGGCGGAGACACAGAGACAGAGACAGAGACAGAGACAGAGACAGAGCCACACAGACAGAGACACAGAGATAGAAGCACAGAGACAGAGACAGAGACAGAGACAGAGACAGAGACAGAGAGAGAGACACAGAGACAGAGACACAGTGACAGAGACACAGAGACAGAGACACAGGGACAGAGACACAAAGACAGAGGCACAGAGACAGAGACACAGAGACACCGACAGAGAGATAGGGACAAGAAGACAGAGGCACAGACAGAGACAGAGACAGAGACAACGACAGAGACATAGACAGAGACATTGACAGAGACATTGACAGAGACAGAGACAGAGACAGAGACAGAGACAGAGACAGGGACGGAGACAGAAACAGAAACAGAGACAGAGACAGAGACAGACAGAGACAGAGACAGAGACAGAGACAGAGACAGAGACAGAGACAGAGACAGAGACAGAGACAGAGACAGAGACAGAGACAGAGACAGAGACAGAGACAGACACAGAGACAGAGACAGAGACAGAGACAGAGGCAGAGACAGAGACAGAGACAGAGACGGAGACAGAGACAAAAACAGAGATAGAGACGGAGACACAGAAACAGAAAGACAGAGACACAGGCACAAGGGCGGAGACACAGAGACAGAGACAGAGACAGAGACAGAGACAGAGCCACACAGACAGAGACACAGAGATAGAAGCACAGAGACAGAGACAGAGACAGAGACACAGAGACAGAGACAGAGAGAGAGACACAGAGACAGAGACACAGTGACAGAGACACAGAGACAGAGACACAGGGACAGAGACACAAAGACAGAGGCACAGAGACAGAGACACAGAGACACCGACAGAGAGATAGGGACAAGAAGACAGAGGCACAGACAGAGACAGAGACAGAGACAACGACAGAGACATAGACGGAGACATTGACAGAGACATTGACAGAGACAGAGACAGAGACAGAGACAGAGACAGGGACGGAGACAGAGACAGAAACAGAGACAGAGACAGAGACAGACAGAGACAGAGACAGAGACAGAGACAGAGACAGAGACAGAGACAGAGACAGAGACAGAGACAGAGACACAGAGACACAGAGACAGAGACACAGAGACAGAGACACAGAGACAGAGCCACACAGACAGAGACACAGAGATAGAGACACAGAGACAGAGACAGAGACAGAGACACAGAGACAGAGACAGAGACAGAGACAGAGACAGAGACAGAGACAGAGACAGAGACAGAGACAGAGACAGGGACAGAGGCAGATACAGAGGCAAACACAGAGACAGAGACAGGGACACAGACAGAGACACAGAGGCAGAGACAGAGACAGAGTCAGAGACAGAGACAAAGACAGTGACGGAGGCAGACACAGGGACAGAGACAGAGACAGAGACAAAGAGACACAGATACAGAAACACAGAGACGGAGACACAGAGACTGCGACACAGAGAGAGAGACACGGAGACAGAGACCAGAGACAGAGACACAGAGACGGAGACAGAGAGAGAGACACAGAGACAGAGACACAGTGACAGAGACACAGAGACAGAGACACAGGGACAGAGACACAGAGACAGAGACACAGAGACAGAGACAGAGACAGAGACAGAGACGGAGACAGAGACAGAAACAGAGATAGAGACGGAGACACAGAAACAGAGAGACAGAGACACAGGCACAAAGGCGGAGACACAGAGGCAGAGACAGAGACAGAGACAGAGATAGAGACAGAGCCGCACAGACAGAGACACAGAGATAGAGACACAGAGACTGAGACCCAGAGGCAGAGACACAGGGACTGAGACACAGAGACAGAGACACGGAGACAGAGACACAAAGACAGAGGCACAGAGACAGAGACACAGAGACACCGACAGAGAGATAGGGACAAGAAGACAGAGGCACAGACAGAGACAGAGACGGAGACAGCGACAGAGACATAGACAGAGACATTGACAGAGACATTGACAGAGACAGAGACAGAGACAGAGACAGGGACGGAGACAGAGACAGAGACAGAGACAGAGACAGAGACAGAGACAGACAGAGACAGAGACAGAGACAGAGACAGAGACAGAGACACAGAGACAGAGACACAGAGACAGAGACACAGAGACAGAGACACAGAGGCTGAGACAGGGACACAGAGACAGAGCCACACAGACAGAGACACAGAGATAGAGACACAGAGACAGAGACAGCGACAGAGACACAGAGACAGAGACAGAGACAGAGACAGAGACAGAGACAGAGACAGAGACAGAGACAGAGACAGAGACAGAGACAGAGACAGAGACAGAGACAGAGACAGAGACAGAGACAGAGACAGAGACAGAGACAGAGACAGAGACAGAGACAGAGACAGAGACAGAGACAGAGACAGAGACAGAGACAGAGACAGAGACAGAGACAGAGACAGAGACAGAGACAGAGACAGAGACAGAGACAGAGACAGAGACAGAGACAGAGACAGAGACAGAGACAGAGACAGAGACAGAGACAGAGACAGAGACAGAGACAGAGACAGAGACAGAGACAGACAGAGACAGAGACAGAGACAGAGACAGAGACAGAGACAGAGACAGAGACAGAGGCAGAGACAGAGACAGAGACAGAGACGGAGACAGAGACGAAAACAGAGATAGAGACGGAGACACAGAAACAGAAAGACAGAGACACAGGCACAAGGGCGGAGACACAGAGACAGAGACAGAGACAGAGACAGAGACAGAGCCACACAGACAGAGACACAGAGATAGAGGCACAGAGACAGAGACAGAGACAGAGACAGAGACACAGAAACAGAGACAGAGAGAGAGACACAGAGACAGAGACACAGTGACAGAGACACAGAGACAGAGACACAGGGACAGAGACACAGAGACAGAGACACAGAGACAGAGACAGAGACAGAGACAGAGACAGAGACGGAGACAGAGACAGAGACAGAAACAAAGATAGAGACGGAGACACAGAAACAGAGAGACAGAGACACAGGCATAAGGGCGGAGACACAGAGACATAGACAGAGACAGAGACAGAGACAGACACAGAGACAGAGACAGAGGCAGATACAGAGGCAAACACAGAGACAGAGACAGAGACAGAGACACAGACAGAGACACAGAGGCAGAGACACAGAGACAGAGACAGAGACAGAGACAGAGACAGAGACGGAGGCAGACACAGGGACAGAGACAGAGACAGAGACAAAGAGACACAGATACAGAAACACAGAGACGGAGACACAGAGACTGCGACACAGAGAGAGAGACACGGAGACAGAGACCAGAGACAGAGACACAGAGACAGAGACAGAGAGAGAGACACAGAGACAGAGACACAGTGACAGAGACACAGAGACAGAGACACAGGGACAGGGACATTGAGACAGAGACAGAGACAGAGACAGAGACGGAGACAGAGACAGAAACAGAGATAGAGACGGAGACAGAGACAGAGACAGAGACAGAGACAGAGGCATCGACAGAGACAGAGACAGAGACGGAGACAGAGACAAAAACAGAGATAGAGACGGAGACACAGAAACAGAAAGACAGAGACACAGGCACAAGGGCGGAGACACAGAGACAGAGACAGAGACAGAGACAGAGACAGAGACAGAGACAGAGACAGAGACAGAGACAGAGACAGAGACAGAGGCAGAGACAGAGACAGAGACAGAGACGGAGACAGAGACAAAAACAGAGATAGAGACGGAGACACAGAAACAGAAAGACAGAGACACATGCACAAGGGCGGAGACACAGAGACAGAGACAGAGACAGAGCCACACAGACAGAGACACAGAGATAGAGGCACAGAGACAGAGACAGAGACAGAGACAGAGACACAGAGACAGAGACAGAGAGAGAGACACAGAGACAGAGACAGAGACAGAGACACAGAGACAGAGACAGAGAGAGAGACACAGAGACAGAGACACAGTGACAGAGACACAGAGACAGAGACACAGGGACAGAGACACAGAGACAGAGACACAGAGACAGAGACAGAGACAGAGACAGAGACGGAGACAGAGACAGAAACAAAGATAGAGACGGAGACACAGAAACAGAGAGACAGAGACACAGGCACAAGGGCGGAGACACAGAGACAGAGACAGAGACAGAGACAGAGACAGAGACAGAGACAGAGACAGAGACAGAGACAGAGACAGAGACAGAGACAGAGACAGAGACAGAGACAGAGACAGAGACAGAGACAGAGACAGAGACAGAGACAGACAGAGACAGAGACAGAGACAGAGACAGAGACAGAGACAGAGACAGAGACAGAGACAGAGACAGAGACAGAGACAGAGACAGAGACAGAGACAGAGGCAGAGACAGAGACAGAGACAGAGACGGAGACAGAGACAAAAACAGAGATAGAGACGGAGACACAGAAACAGGAAGACAGAGACACAGGCACAAGGGCGGAGACACAGAGACAGAGACAGAGACAGGGACGGAGACAGAGACAGAAACAGGGACAGAGACAGAGACAGACAGAGACAGAGACAGAGACAGAGACAGAGACAGAGACAGAGACACAGAGACACAGAGACAGAGACACAGAGACAGAGACACAGAGACAGAGCCACACAGACAGAGACACAGAGATAGAGACACAGAGACAGAGACAGAGACAGAGACACAGAGACAGAGACAGAGACAGAGACAGAGACAGAGACAGAGACAGAGACAGAGACAGAGACAGGGACAGAGACAGAGACAGAGACAGAGACAGAGACAGAGACAGAGACAGAGACAGAGACAGACAGAGACACAGACAGAGACAGAGACAGAGACAGAGACAGAGACAGAGACAGAGACAGAGGCAGAGACAGAGACAGAGACAGAGACGGAGACAGAGACAAAAACAGAGATAGAGACGGAGACACAGAAACAGAAAGACAGAGACACAGGCACAAGGGCGGAGACACAGAGACAGAGACAGAGACAGAGACAGACAGAGACAGAGACAGAGACAGAGACAGAGACAGAGACAGAGACAGAGACAGAGACAGAGACAGAGGCAGAGACAGAGACAGAGACAGAGACGGAGACAGAGACAAAAACAGAGATAGAGACGGAGACACAGAAACAGAAAGACAGAGACACAGGCACAAGGGCGGAGACACAGAGACAGAGACAGAGACAGAGACAGAGACAGAGCCACACAGACAGAGACACAGAGATAGAGGCACAGAGACAGAGACAGAGACAGGGACAGAGACAGAGACAGAGACAGAGACAGAGACAGAGACAGAGACAGAGACAGAGACAGAGACAGAGACAGAGACATAGACAGGGACAGGGACAGAGACAGAGACAGAGACAGAGACAGAGACAGAGACAGAGACAGAGACAGAGACAGAGACAGAGACAGAGACAGAGACAGAGACAGAGACAGAGACAGAGACAGAGACAGAGACAGAGACAGAGACAGAGACAGAGACAGAGACAGAGACAGAGACAGAGACAGAGACAGAGACAGAGGCAGATACAGAGGCAGACACAGAGACAGAGACAGAGACAGAGACACAGAGGCAGAGACAGAGACAGAGACAGAGACAGAGACAGAGACAGAGACAGAGACAGAGACAGAGGCAGATACAGAGGCAAACACAGAGACAGAGACAGAGACAGAGACACAGACAGAGACAGAGAGGCAGAGACACAGAGACAGAGACAGAGACAGAGACAGAGACGGAGACAGAGACAGAAACAAAGATAGAGACGGAGACACAGAAACAGAAAGACAGAGACACAGGCACAAGGGCGGAGACACAGAGACAGAGACAGAGACAGAGACAGAGACAGAGACAGAGCCACACAGACAGAGACACAGATATATAGGCACAGAGACAGAGACAGAGACGCAGAGACAGAGACACGGAGACAGAGACACAGAGGCAGAGACACAGAGACAGAGACAGAGACAGAGACAGAGACAGAGACAGAGGCAGAGACAGAGACAGAGACAGAGACAGAGACAGAGACAGAGACAGAGACAGAGACAGACAGAGACAGAGACAGAGACAGAGACAGAGACAGAGACAGAGACAGAGACAGAGACAGAGACAGAGACAGAGACAGAGGCAGAGACAGAGACAGAGACAGAGACGGAGACAGAGACAAAAACAGAGATAGAGACGGAGACACAGAAACAGAAAGACAGAGACACAGGCACAAGGGCGGAGACACAGAGACAGAGACAGAGACAGAGACAGAGACAGAGCCACACAGACAGAGACACAGAGATAGAGGCACAGAGACAGAGACAGAGACAGAGACAGAGACACAGAGACAGAGACAGAGAGAGAGACACAGAGACAGAGACACAGTGACAGAGACACAGAGACAGAGACACAGGGACAGAGACACAGAGACAGAGACACAGAGACAGAGACACAGAGACAGAGACAGAGACAGAGACAGAGACAGAGACGGAGACAGAGACAGAAACAAAGATAGAGACGGAGACACAGAAACAGAGAGACAGAGACACAGGCACAAGGGCGGAGACACAGAGACAGAGACAGAGACAGAGACAGAGACAGAGACAGAGACAGAGACAGAGACAGAGACAGAGACAGAGACAGAGACAGAGACAGAGACAGAGACAGAGACAGAGACAGAGACAGAGACAGAGGCAGAGACAGAGACAGAGACAGAGACAGAGACGGAGACAGAGACAAAAACAGAGATAGAGACGGAGACACAGAAACAGAAAGACAGAGACACAGGCACAAGGGCGGAGACACAGAGACAGAGACAGAGACAGAGCCACACAGACAGAGACACAGAGATAGAGGCACAGAGACAGAGCCACACAGACAGAGACACAGAGACAGAGACAGAGAGAGAGACACAGAGACAGAGACACAGTGACAGAGACACAGAGACAGAGACACAGGGACAGAGACACAGAGACAGAGACACAGAGACAGAGACAGAGACAGAGACAGAGACGGAGACAGAGACAGAAACAAAGATAGAGACGGAGACACAGAAACAGAGAGACAGAGACACAGGCACAAGGGCGGAGACACAGAGACAGAGACAGAGACAGAGACAGAGACAGAGACAGAGACAGAGACAGAGACAGAGACAGAGACAGAGACAGAGACAGAGACAGAGACAGAGACAGAGACAGAGACAGAGACAGAGACAGACAGAGACAGAGACAGAGACAGAGACAGAGACAGAGACAGAGACAGAGACAGAGACAGAGACAGAGACAGAGACAGAGGCAGAGACAGAGACAGAGACAGAGACGGAGACAGAGACAAAAACAGAGATAGAGACGGAGACACAGAAACAGAAAGACAGAGACACAGGCACAAGGGCGGAGACACAGAGACAGAGACAGAGACAGAGACAGAGACAGAGCCACACAGACAGAGACACAGAGATAGAAGCACAGAGACAGAGACAGAGACAGAGACACAGAGACAGAGACAGAGAGAGAGACACAGAGACAGAGACACAGTGACAGAGACACAGAGACAGAGACACAGGGACAGAGACACAAAGACAGTGGCACAGAGACAGAGACACAGAGACACCGACAGAGAGATAGGGACAAGAAGACAGAGGCACAGACAGAGACAGAGACAGAGACAACGACAGAGACATAGACGGAGACATTGACAGAGACATTGACAGAGACAGAGACAGAGACAGAGACAGAGACAGGGACGGAGACAGAGACAGAAACAGAGACAGAGACAGAGACAGACAGAGACAGAGACGGAGACAGAGACAGAGACAGAGACAGAGACAGAGACAGAGACAGAGACAGAGACAGAGACACAGAGACACAGAGACAGAGACACAGAGACAGAGACACAGAGACAGAGCCACACAGACAGAGACACAGAGATAGAGACACAGAGACAGAGACAGAGACAGAGACACAGAGACAGAGACAGAGACAGAGACAGAGACAGAGACAGAGACAGAGACAGAGACAGAGACAGAGACAGGGACAGAGACAGAGACAGAGACAGAGACAGAGACAGACACAGAGACAGAGACAGAGGCAGATACAGAGGCAAACACAGAGACAGAGACAGGGACACAGACAGAGACACAGAGGCAGAGACACAGAGACAGAGTCAGAGACAGAGACAAAGACAGTGACGGAGGCAGACACAGGGACAGAGACAGAGACAGAGACAAAGAGACACAGATACAGAAACACAGAGACGGAGACACAGAGACTGCGACACAGAGAGAGAGACACGGAGACAGAGACCAGAGACAGAGACACAGAGACGGAGACAGAGAGAGAGAGACACAGAGACAGAGACACAGTGACAGAGACACAGAGACAGAGACACAGGGCCAGAGACACAGAGACAGAGACACAGAGACAGAGACAGAGACAGAGACAGAGACGGAGACAGAGACAGGAACAGAGATAGAGACGGAGACACAGAAACAGAGAGACAGAGACACAGGCACAAAGGCGGAGTCACAGAGGCAGAGACAGAGACAGAGACAGAGATAGAGACAGAGCCGCACAGACAGAGACACAGAGATAGAGACACAGAGACTGAGACCCAGAGGCAGAGACACAGGGACTGAGACACAGAGACAGAGCCACACAGACAGAGACACAGAGATAGAGGCACAGAGACAGAGACAGAGACAGGGACAGAGACAGAGACAGAGACAGAGACAGAGACAGACACAGAGACAGAGACAGAGACAGAGACAGAGACAGAGACAGAGACAGGGACAGGGACAGAGACAGAGACAGAGACAGAGACAGAGACAGAAACAGAGACAGAGACAGAGACAGAGACAGAGACAGAGACAGAGACAGAGGCAGAGACAGAGACAGAGACAGAGACAGAGACAGAGACAAAGACAGAGACAGAGGCAGAGACAGAGACAGAGGCAGAGACAGAGACAGAGACAGAGACGGAGACAGAGACAAAAACAGAGATAGAGACGGAGACACAGAAACAGAAAGACAGAGCCACACAGACAGAGACACAGAGATAGAGGCACAGAGACAGAGACAGAGACAGAGACAGAGCCACACAGACAGAGACACAGAGATAGAGGCACAGAGACAGAGACAGAGACAGAGACAGAGACACAGAGACAGAGACAGAGAGAGAGACACAGAGACAGAGACACAGTGACAGAGACACAGAGACAGAGACACAGGGACAGAGACACAGAGACAGAGACACAGAGACAGAGACAGAGACAGAGACAGAGACAGAGACAGAGACGGAGACGGAGACAGAGACAAAGATAGAGACGGAGACACAGAAACAGAGAGACAGAGACACAGGCACAAGGGCGGAGACACAGAGACAGAGACAGAGACAGAGACAGAGACAGAGACAGAGACAGAGACAGAGACAGAGACAGAGACAGAGACAGAGACAGACAGAGACAGAGACAGAGACAGAGACAGAGACAGAGACAGAGACAGAGACAGAGACAGAGACAGAGACAGAGACAGAGACAGAGACAGAGACAGAGACAGAGACAGACAGAGACAGAGACAGAGACAGAGACAGAGACAGAGACAGAGACAGAGACAGAGACAGAGACAGAGACAGAGACAGAGGCAGAGACAGAGACAGAGACAGAGACGGAGACAGAGACAAAAACAGAGATAGAGACGGAGACACAGAAACAGAAAGACAGAGACACAGGCACAAGGGCGGAGACACAGAGACAGAGACAGAGACAGAGACAGAGACAGAGCCACACAGACAGAGACACAGAGATAGAAGCACAGAGACAGAGACAGAGACAGAGACAGAGACACAGAGACAGAGACAGAGAGAGAGACACAGAGACAGAGACACAGTGACAGAGACACAGAGACAGAGACACAGGGACAGAGACACAAAGACAGAGGCACAGAGACAGAGACACAGAGACACCGACAGAGAGATAGGGACAAGAAGACAGAGGCACAGACAGAGACAGAGACAGAGACAGCGACAGAGACATAGACAGAGACATTGACAGAGACATTGACAGAGACAGAGACAGAGACAGAGACAGAGACAGGGACGGAGACAGAGACAGAAACAGAGACAGAGACAGAGACAGAGACAGAGACAGAGACAGAGACAGAGACGGAGACACAGAGACACAGAGACAGAGACACAGAGACAGAGACACAGAGACAGAGAGACAGAGACACAGAGACAGAGACACAGAGACAGAGCCACACAGACAGAGACACAGAGATAGAGACACAGAGACAGAGACAGAGACAGAGACACAGAGACAGGGACAGAGACAGAGACAGAGACACAGAGACAGAGACAGAGACAGAGACACAGAGACAGAGACACAGTGACAGAGACACAGAGACAGAGACACAGGGACAGAGACACAGAGACAGAGACACAGAGACAGAGACAGAGACAGAGACAGAGACAGAGACGGAGACAGAGACAGAGACAGAAACAAAGATAGAGACGGAGACACAGAAACAGAGAGACAGAGACACAGGCACAAGGGCGGAGACACAGAGACATAGACAGAGACAGAGACAGAGACAGACACAGAGACAGAGACAGAGGCAGATACAGAGGCAAACACAGAGACAGAGACAGAGACAGAGACACAGACAGAGACACAGAGGCAGAGACACAGAGACAGAGACAGAGACAGAGACAGAGACAGAGACGGAGGCAGACACAGGGACAGAGACAGAGACAGAGACAAAGAGACACAGATACAGAAACACAGAGACGGAGACACAGAGACTGCGGCACAGAGAGAGAGACACGGAGACAGAGACCAGAGACAGAGACACAGAGACAGAGACAGAGAGAGAGACACAGAGACAGAGACACAGTGACAGAGACACAGAGACAGAGACACAGGGACAGGGACATTGAGACAGAGACAGAGACAGAGACAGAGACGGAGACAGAGACAGAAACAGAGATAGAGACGGAGACAGAGACAGAGACAGAGACAGAGACAGAGACAGAGACAGAGACAGAGACAGAGACAGAGACAGAGACAGAGACAGAGACACAGAGACAGAGACACAGGGACAGAGACACAGAGACAGAGACACAGAGACAGAGACAGAGACAGAGACAGAGACGGAGACAGAGACAGAAACAAAGATAGAGACGGAGACACAGAAACAGAGAGACAGAGACACAGGCACAAGGGCGGAGACACAGAGTCAGAGACAGAGACAGAGACAGAGACAGAGACAGAGACAGAGACAGAGACAGAGACAGAGACAGAGACAGAGACAGAGACAGAGACAGAGACAGAGACAGAGACAGAGACAGAGACAGAGACAGAGACAGAGACAGAGACAGAGACAGAGACAGAGACAGAGACATAGACAGAGACAGAGACAGAGACAGAGGCAGAGACAGAGACAGAGACAGAGACGGAGACAGAGACAAAAACAGAGATAGAGACGGAGACACAGAAACAGAAAGACAGAGACACAGGCACAAGGGCGGAGACACAGAGACAGAGACAGAGGCAGACAGAGACAGAGACAGAGACAGAGCCACACAGACAGAGACACAGAGATAGAAGCACAGAGACAGAGACAGAGACAGAGACAGAGACACAGAGACAGAGACAGAGAGAGAGACACAGAGACAGAGACACAGTGACAGAGACACAGAGACAGAGACACAGGGACAGAGACACAAAGACGGAGGCACAGAGACAGA
>CAMAOD020000016.1:3325592-3340592 GCA_945859595.2 Megachile willughbiella | reverse complement strand
CAGAGACAGAGACAGAGACAGAGACAGAGACACAGAGACAGAGACAGAGAGAGAGACACAGAGACAGAGACACAGTGACAGAGACACAGAGACAGAGACACAGGGACAGAGACACAGAGACAGAGACACAGAGACAGAGACAGAGACAGAGACAGAGACAGAGACGGAGACAGAGACAGAGACAGAAACAAAGATAGAGACGGAGACACAGAAACAGAGAGACAGAGACACAGGCACAAGGGCGGAGACACAGAGACATAGACAGAGACAGAGACAGAGACAGATACAGAGACAGAGACAGAGGCAGATACAGAGGCAAACACAGAGACAGAGACAGAGACAGAGACACAGACAGAGACACAGAGGCAGAGACACAGAGACAGAGACAGAGACAGAGACAGAGACAGAGACGGAGGCAGACACAGGGACAGAGACAGAGACAGAGACAAAGAGACACAGATACAGAAACACAGAGACGGAGACACAGAGACTGCGACACAGAGAGAGAGACACGGAGACAGAGACCAGAGACAGAGACACAGAGACAGAGACAGAGAGAGAGACACAGAGACAGAGACACAGTGACAGAGACACAGAGACAGAGACACAGGGACAGGGACATTGAGACAGAGACAGAGACAGAGACAGAGACGGAGACAGAGACAGAAACAGAGATAGAGACGGAGACAGAGACAGAGACAGAGACAGAGGCATCGACAGAGACAGAGACAGAGACGGAGACAGAGACAAAAACAGAGATAGAGACGGAGACACAGAAACAGAAAGACAGAGACACAGGCACAAGGGCGGAGACACAGAGACAGAGACAGAGACAGAGACAGAGACAGAGACAGAGACAGAGACAGAGACAGAGACAGAGACAGAGACAGAGACAGAGGCAGAGACAGAGACAGAGACAGAGACGGAGACAGAGACAAAAACAGAGATAGAGACGGAGACACAGAAACAGAAAGACAGAGACACATGCACAAGGGCGGAGACACAGAGACAGAGACAGAAACAGAGCCACACAGACAGAGACACAGAGATAGAGGCACAGAGACAGAGACAGAGACAGAGACAGAGACAGAGACACAGAGACAGAGACAGAGAGAGAGACACAGAGACAGAGACACAGTGACAGAGACACAGAGACAGAGACACAGGGACAGAGACACAGAGACAGAGACACAGAGACAGAGACAGAGACAGAGACAGAGACGGAGACAGAGACAGAAACAAAGATAGAGACGGAGACACAGAAACAGAGAGACAGAGACACAGGCACAAGGGCGGAGACACAGAGACAGAGACAGAGACAGAGACAGAGACAGAGACAGAGACAGAGACAGAGACAGAGACAGAGACAGAGACAGAGACAGAGACAGAGACAGAGACAGAGACAGAGACAGAGACAGAGACAGAGGCAGAGACAGAGACAGAGACAGAGACAGAGACGGAGACAGAGACAAAAACAGAGATAGAGACGGAGACACAGAAACAGGAAGACAGAGACACAGGCACAAGGGCGGAGACACAGAGACAGAGACAGAGACAGAGACAGAGACAGAGCCACACAGACAGAGACACAGAGATAGAAGCACAGAGACAGAGACAGAGACAGAGACAGAGACACAGAGACAGAGACAGAGAGAGAGACACAGAGACAGAGACACAGTGACAGAGACACAGAGACAGAGACACAGGGACAGAGACACAAAGACAGAGGCACAGAGACAGAGACACAGAGACACCGACAGAGAGATAGGGACAAGAAGACAGAGGCACAGACAGAGACAGAGACAGAGACACAGGGACAGAGACACAAAGACAGAGGCACAGAGACAGAGACACAGAGACACCGACAGAGAGATAGGGACAAGAAGACAGAGGCACAGACAGAGACAGAGACAGAGACAGCGACAGAGACATAGACAGAGACATTGACAGAGACATTGACAGAGACAGAGACAGAGACAGAGACAGAGACAGGGACGGAGACAGAGACAGAAACAGAGACAGAGACAGAGACAGACAGAGACAGAGACAGAGACAGAGACAGAGACAGAGACAGAGACAGAGACAGAGACAGAGACACAGAGACACAGAGACAGAGACACAGAGACAGAGCCACACAGACAGAGACACAGAGATAGAGACACAGAGACAGAGACAGAGACAGAGACACAGAGACAGAGACAGAGACAGAGACAGAGACAGAGACAGAGACAGAGACAGAGACAGAGACAGGGACAGAGACAGAGACAGAGACAGAGACAGAGACAGAGACAGAGACAGAGACAGAGACAGAGACAGAGACAGAGACAGGGACAGAGACAGAGACAGAGACAGAGACAGAGACAGAGACAGAGACAGAGACAGAGACAGACAGAGACAGAGACAGAGACAGAGACAGAGACAGAGACAGACACAGAGACAGAGACAGAGACAGAGACAGAGGCAGAGACAGAGACAGAGACAGAGACGGAGACAGAGACAAAAACAGAGATAGAGACGGAGACACAGAAACAGAAAGACAGAGACACAGGCACAAGGGCGGAGACACAGAGACAGAGACAGAGACAGAGACAGAGACAGACAGAGACAGAGACAGAGACAGAGACAGAGACAGAGACAGAGACAGAGACAGAGACAGAGGCAGAGACAGAGACAGAGACAGAGACGGAGACAGAGACAAAAACAGAGATAGAGACGGAGACACAGAAACAGAAAGACAGAGACACAGGCACAAGGGCGGAGACACAGAGACAGAGACAGAGACAGAGACAGAGACAGACAGAGACAGAGACAGAGACAGAGACAGAGACAGAGACAGAGACAGAGACAGAGACAGAGGCAGAGACAGAGACAGAGACAGAGACGGAGACAGAGACAAAAACAGAGATAGAGACGGAGACACAGAAACAGAAAGACAGAGACACAGGCACAAGGGCGGAGACACAGAGACAGAGACAGATACAGAGACAGAGACAGAGCCACACAGACAGAGACACAGAGATAGAGGCACAGAGACAGAGACAGAGACATAGACAGAGACAGAGACAGAGACAGACACAGAGACAGAGACAGAGGCAGATACAGAGGCAAACACAGAGACAGAGACATAGACAGAGACACAGACAGAGACACAGAGGCAGAGACACAGAGACAGAGACAGAGACAGAGACAGAGACAGAGACGGAGGCAGACACAGGGACAGAGACAGAGACAGAGACAAAGAGACACAGATACAGAAACACAGAGACGGAGACACAGGGACTGCGACACAGAGAGAGAGACACGGAGACAGAGACCAGAGACAGAGACACAGAGACAGAGACAGAGAGAGAGACACAGAGACAGAGACACAGTGACAGAGACACAGAGACAGAGACACAGGGACAGAGACATTGAGACAGAGACAGAGACAGAGACAGAGACGGAGACAGAGACAGAAACAGAGATAGAGACGGAGACAGAGACAGAGACAGAGACAGCGACAGAGACATAGACAGAGACATTGACAGAGACATTGACAGAGACAGAGACAGAGACAGAGACAGAGACAGGGACGGAGACAGAGACAGAAACAGAGACAGAGACAGAGACAGAGACAGAGACAGAGACAGAGACAGAGACAGAGACACAGAGACACAGAGACAGAGACACAGAGACAGAGACACAGAGACAGAGAGACAGAGACACAGAGACAGAGACACAGGGACAGAGACACAGAGACAGAGACACAGAGACAGAGACAGAGACAGAGACAGAGACAGAGACGGAGACAGAGACAGAGACAGAAACAAAGATAGAGACGGAGACACAGAAACAGAGAGACAGAGACACAGGCACAAGGGCGGAGACACAGAGACATAGACAGAGACAGAGACAGAGACAGACACAGAGACAGAGACAGAGGCAGATACAGAGGCAAACACAGAGACAGAGACAGAGACAGAGACACAGACAGAGACACAGAGGCAGAGACACAGAGACAGAGACAGAGACAGAGACAGAGACAGAGACAGAGACGGAGGCAGACACAGGGACAGAGACAGAGACAGAGACAAAGAGACACAGATACAGAAACACAGAGACGGAGACACAGAGACTGCGACACAGAGAGAGAGACACGGAGACAGAGACCAGAGACAGAGACAGAGACGGAGACAGAGACAGAAACAGAGATAGAGACGGAGACAGAGACAGAGACAGAGACAGAGACAGAGACAGAGACAGAGACAGAGACAGAGACAGAGACAGAGACAGAGACAGAGACAGAGACAGAGACAGAGACACAGAGACAGAGACACAGGGACAGAGACACAGAGACAGAGACAGAGACAGAGACAGAGACAGAGACGGAGACAGAGACAGAAACAAAGATAGAGACGGAGACACAGAAACAGAGAGACAGAGACACAGGCACAAGGGCGGAGACACAGAGACAGAGACAGAGACAGAGACAGAGACAGAGACAGAGACAGAGACAGAGACAGAGACAGAGACAGAGACAGAGACAGAGACAGAGACAGAGACAGAGACAGAGACAGAGACAGAGACAGAGACAGAGACAGAGACAGAGACAGAGACAGAGACAGAGACAGAGACAGAGACAGAGACAGAGACAGAGACAGAGGCAGAGACAGAGACAGAGACAGAGACGGAGACAGAGACAAAAACAGAGATAGAGACGGAGACACAGAAACAGAAAGACAGAGACACAGGCACAAGGGCGGAGACACAGAGACAGAGACAGAGGCAGACAGAGACAGAGACAGAGACAGAGCCACACAGACAGAGACACAGAGATAGAAGCACAGAGACAGAGACAGAGACAGAGACAGAGACACAGAGACAGAGACAGAGAGAGAGACACAGAGACAGAGACACAGTGACAGAGACACAGAGACAGAGACACAGGGACAGAGACACAAAGACAGAGGCACAGAGACAGAGACACAGAGACACCGACAGAGAGATAGGGACAAGAAGACAGAGGCACAGACAGAGACAGAGACAGAGACAGCGACAGAGACATAGACAGAGACATGGACAGAGACATTGACAGAGACAGAGACAGAGACAGAGACAGAGACAGAGACAGGGACGGAGACAGAGACAGAAACAGAGACAGAGACAGAGACAGACAGAGACAGAGACAGAGACAGAGACAGAGACAGAGACAGAGACAGAGACACAGAGACACAGAGACAGAGACACAGAGACAGAGACACAGAGACAGAGCCACACAGACAGAGACACAGAGATAGAGACACAGAGACAGAGACAGAGACAGAGACACAGAGACAGAGACAGAGACAGAGACAGAGACAGAGACAGAGACAGAGACCGAGACAGGGACAGAGACAGAGACAGAGACAGAGACAGAGACAGAGACAGAGACAGAGACAGAGACAGAGACACAGAGACACAGAGACAGAGACACAGAGACAGAGACACAGAGACAGAGCCACACAGACAGAGACACAGAGATAGAGACACAGAGACAGAGACAGAGACAGAGACACAGAGACAGAGACAGAGACAGAGACAGAGACAGAGACAGAGACAGAGACAGAGACAGGGACAGAGACAGAGACAGAGACAGAGACAGAGACAGAGACAGAGGCAGAGACAGAGACAGAGACAGAGACGGAGACAGAGACAAAAACAGAGATAGAGACGGAGACACAGAAACAGAAAGACAGAGACACAGGCACAAGGGCGGAGACACAGAGACAGAGACAGAGGCAGACAGAGACAGAGACAGAGACAGAGCCACACAGACAGAGACACAGAGATAGAAGCACAGAGACAGAGACAGAGACAGAGACAGAGACACAGAGACAGAGACAGAGAGAGAGACACAGAGACAGAGACACAGTGACAGAGACACAGAGACAGAGACACAGGGACAGAGACACAAAGACAGAGGCACAGAGACAGAGACACAGAGACACCGACAGAGAGATAGGGACAAGAAGACAGAGGCACAGACAGAGACAGAGACAGAGACAGCGACAGAGACATAGACAGAGACATGGACAGAGACATTGACAGAGACAGAGACAGAGACAGAGACAGAGACAGAGACAGGGACGGAGACAGAGACAGAAACAGAGACAGAGACAGAGACAGACAGAGACAGAGACAGAGACAGAGACAGAGACAGAGACAGAGACAGAGACACAGAGACACAGAGACAGAGACACAGAGACAGAGACACAGAGACAGAGCCACACAGACAGAGACACAGAGATAGAGACACAGAGACAGAGACAGAGACAGAGACACAGAGACAGAGACAGAGACAGAGACAGAGACAGAGACAGAGACAGAGACAGAGACAGGGACAGAGACAGAGACAGAGACAGAGACAGAGACAGAGACAGAGACAGAGACAGAGACAGACAGAGACAGAGACAGAGACAGAGACAGAGACAGAGACAGAGACAGAGACAGAGACAGAGACAGAGACAGAGACAGAGACAGAGACAGAGACAGAGACAGACAGAGACAGAGACAGAGACAGAGACAGAGACAGAGACAGAGACAGAGACAGAGGCAGAGACAGAGACAGAGACAGAGACGGAGACAGAGACAAAAACAGAGATAGAGACGGAGACACAGAAACAGAAAGACAGAGACACAGGCACAAGGGCGGAGACACAGAGACAGAGACAGAGACAGAGACAGAGACAGAGCCACACAGACAGAGACACAGAGATAGAGGCACAGAGACAGAGACAGAGACAGAGACAGAGACACAGAGACAGAGACAGAGAGAGAGACACAGAGACAGAGACACAGTGACAGAGACACAGAGACAGAGACACAGGGACAGAGACACAGAGACAGAGACACAGAGACAGAGACAGAGACAGAGACAGAGACGGAGACAGAGACAGAAACAAAGATAGAGACGGAGACACAGAAACAGAGAGACAGAGACACAGGCACAAGGGCGGAGACACAGAGACAGAGACAGAGACAGAGACAGAGACAGAGACAGAGACAGAGACAGAGACAGAGACAGAGACAGAGACAGAGACAGAGACAGAGACAGAGACAGAGACAGACAGAGACAGAGACAGAGACAGAGACAGAGACAGAGACAGAGACAGAGACAGAGACAGAGACAGAGACAGGGACAGAGACAGAGACAGAGACAGAGACAGAGACAGAGACAGAGGCAGAGACAGAGACAGAGACAGAGACGGAGACAGAGACAAAAACAGAGATAGAGACGGAGACACAGAAACAGAAAGACAGAGACACAGGCACAAGGGCGGAGACACAGAGACAGAGACAGAGGCAGACAGAGACAGAGACAGAGACAGAGCCACACAGACAGAGACACAGAGATAGAAGCACAGAGACAGAGACAGAGACAGAGACAGAGACACAGAGACAGAGACAGAGAGAGAGACACAGAGACAGAGACACAGTGACAGAGACACAGAGACAGAGACACAGGGACAGAGACACAAAGACAGAGGCACAGAGACAGAGACACAGAGACACCGACAGAGAGATAGGGACAAGAAGACAGAGGCACAGACAGAGACAGAGACAGAGACAGCGACAGAGACATAGACAGAGACATGGACAGAGACATTGACAGAGACAGAGACAGAGACAGAGACAGAGACAGAGACAGGGACGGAGACAGAGACAGAAACAGAGACAGAGACAGAGACAGACAGAGACAGAGACAGAGACAGAGACAGAGACAGAGACAGAGACAGAGACACAGAGACACAGAGACAGAGACACAGAGACAGAGACACAGAGACAGAGCCACACAGACAGAGACACAGAGATAGAGACACAGAGACAGAGACAGAGACAGAGACACAGAGACAGAGACAGAGACAGAGACAGAGACAGAGACAGAGACAGAGACAGAGACAGGGACAGAGACAGAGACAGAGACAGAGACAGAGACAGAGACAGAGACAGAGACAGAGACAGACAGAGACAGAGACAGAGACAGAGACAGAGACAGAGACAGAGACAGAGACAGAGACAGAGACAGAGACAGAGACAGAGACAGAGACAGAGACAGAGACAGAGACAGACAGAGACAGAGACAGAGACAGAGACAGAGACAGAGACAGAGACAGAGACAGAGGCAGAGACAGAGACAGAGACAGAGACGGAGACAGAGACAAAAACAGAGATAGAGACGGAGACACAGAAACAGAAAGACAGAGACACAGGCACAAGGGCGGAGACACAGAGACAGAGACAGAGACAGAGACAGAGACAGAGCCACACAGACAGAGACACAGAGATAGAGGCACAGAGACAGAGACAGAGACAGAGACAGAGACACAGAGACAGAGACAGAGAGAGAGACACAGAGACAGAGACACAGTGACAGAGACACAGAGACAGAGACACAGGGACAGAGACACAGAGACAGAGACACAGAGACAGAGACAGAGACAGAGACAGAGACGGAGACAGAGACAGAAACAAAGATAGAGACGGAGACACAGAAACAGAGAGACAGAGACACAGGCACAAGGGCGGAGACACAGAGACAGAGACAGAGACAGAGACAGAGACAGAGACAGAGACAGAGACAGAGACAGAGACAGAGACAGAGACAGAGACAGAGACAGAGACAGAGACAGAGACAGACAGAGACAGAGACAGAGACAGAGACAGAGACAGAGACAGAGACAGAGACACAGAGACACAGAGACAGAGACACAGAGACAGAGACACAGAGACAGAGCCACACAAACAGAGACACAGAGATAGAGACACAGAGACAGAGACAGAGACAGAGACACAGAGACAGAGACAGAGACACAGAGACAGAGCCACACAGACAGAGACACAGAGATAGAGACACAGAGACAGAGACAGAGACAGAGACACAGAGACAGAGACAGAGACAGAGACAGAGACAGAGACAGAGACAGAGACCGAGACAGGGACAGAGACAGAGACAGAGACAGAGACAGAGACAGAGACAGAGACAGAGACAGAGACAGAGACACAGAGACACAGAGACAGAGACACAGAGACAGAGACACAGAGACAGAGCCACACAGACAGAGACACAGAGATAGAGACACAGAGACAGAGACAGAGACAGAGACACAGAGACAGAGACAGAGACAGAGACAGAGACAGAGACAGAGACAGAGACAGAGACAGGGACAGAGACAGAGACAGAGACAGAGACAGAGACAGAGACAGAGGCAGAGACAGAGACAGAGACAGAGACGGAGACAGAGACAAAAACAGAGATAGAGACGGAGACACAGAAACAGAAAGACAGAGACACAGGCACAAGGGCGGAGACACAGAGACAGAGACAGAGGCAGACAGAGACAGAGACAGAGACAGAGCCACACAGACAGAGACACAGAGATAGAAGCACAGAGACAGAGACAGAGACAGAGACAGAGACACAGAGACAGAGACAGAGAGAGAGACACAGAGACAGAGACACAGTGACAGAGACACAGAGACAGAGACACAGGGACAGAGACACAAAGACAGAGGCACAGAGACAGAGACACAGAGACACCGACAGAGAGATAGGGACAAGAAGACAGAGGCACAGACAGAGACAGAGACAGAGACAGCGACAGAGACATAGACAGAGACATGGACAGAGACATTGACAGAGACAGAGACAGAGACAGAGACAGAGACAGAGACAGGGACGGAGACAGAGACAGAAACAGAGACAGAGACAGAGACAGACAGAGACAGAGACAGAGACAGAGACAGAGACAGAGACAGAGACAGAGACACAGAGACACAGAGACAGAGACACAGAGACAGAGACACAGAGACAGAGCCACACAGACAGAGACACAGAGATAGAGACACAGAGACAGAGACAGAGACAGAGACACAGAGACAGAGACAGAGACAGAGACAGAGACAGAGACAGAGACAGAGACAGAGACAGGGACAGAGACAGAGACAGAGACAGAGACAGAGACAGAGACAGAGACAGAGACAGAGACAGAGACAGAGACAGAGACAGAGACAGAGACAGAGACAGAGACAGAGACAGACAGAGACAGAGACAGAGACAGAGACAGAGACAGAGACAGAGACAGAGACAGAGGCAGAGACAGAGACAGAGACAGAGACGGAGACAGAGACAAAAACAGAGATAGAGACGGAGACACAGAAACAGAAAGACAGAGACACAGGCACAAGGGCGGAGACACAGAGACAGAGACAGAGACAGAGACAGAGACAGAGCCACACAGACAGAGACACAGAGATAGAGGCACAGAGACAGAGACAGAGACAGAGACAGAGACACAGAGACAGAGACAGAGAGAGAGACACAGAGACAGAGACACAGTGACAGAGACACAGAGACAGAGACACAGGGACAGAGACACAGAGACAGAGACACAGAGACAGAGACAGAGACAGAGACAGAGACGGAGACAGAGACAGAAACAAAGATAGAGACGGAGACACAGAAACAGAGAGACAGAGACACAGGCACAAGGGCGGAGACACAGAGACAGAGACAGAGACAGAGACAGAGACAGAGACAGAGACAGAGACAGAGACAGAGACAGAGACAGAGACAGAGACAGAGACAGAGACAGAGACAGAGACAGAGACAGAGACAGAGACAGAGACAGAGACAGAGACAGAGACAGACAGAGACAGAGACAGAGACACAGACAGAGACAGAGACAGAGACAGAGACAGAGACAGAGACAGAGACAGAGACAGAGACAGAGGCAGAGACAGAGACAGAGACAGAGACGGAGACAGAGACAAAAACAGAGATAGAGACGGAGACACAGAAACAGAAAGACAGAGACACAGGCACAAGGGCGGAGACACAGAGACAGAGACAGAGCCACACAGACAGAGACACAGAGATAGAGGCACAGAGACAGAGACAGAGACATAGACAGAGACAGAGACAGAGACAGACACAGAGACAGAGACAGAGGCAGATACAGAGGCAAACACAGGGACAGAGACAGAGACAGAGACACAGACAGAGACACAGAGGCAGAGACACAGAGACAGAGACAGAGACAGAGACAGAGACAGAGACGGAGGCAGACACAGGGACAGAGACAGAGACAGAGACAAAGAGACACAGATACAGAAACACAGAGACGGAGACACAGAGACTGCGACACGGAGACAGAGACCAGAGACAGAGACACAGAGACAGAGACAGAGAGAGAGACACAGAGACAGAGACACAGTGACAGAGACACAGAGACAGAGACACAGGGACAGAGACATTGAGACAGAGACAGAGACAGAGACAGAGACGGAGACAGAGACAGAAACAGAGATAGAGACGGAGACAGAGACAGAGACAGAGACAGAGGCATCGACAGAGACAGAGACAGAGACGGAGACAGAGACAAAAACAGAGATAGAGACGGAGACACAGAAACAGAAAGACAGAGACACAGGCACAAGGGCGGAGACACAGAGACAGAGACACAGAGACAGAGACAGAGACAGAGCCACACAGACAGAGACACAGTGACAGAGACACAGAGACAGAGACACAGGGACAGAGACATTGAGACAGAGACAGAGACAGAGACAGAGACACAGAGACAGAGACAGAGAGAGAGACACAGAGACAGAGACAGAGACAGAGACAGAGACAGAGACAGAGACAGAGACAGAGACAGAGACAGAGACAGAGACCAAGACAGAGACAGAGGCAGATACAGAGGCAGACACAGAGGCAGAGACAGAGACAGAGACACAGAGGCAGAGACAGAGACAGAGACAGAGACAGAGACAGAGACAGAGCCACACAGACAGAGACACAGAGATAGAGGCACAGAGACAGAGACAGAGACAGAGACAGAGACACAGAGACAGAGACAGAGAGAGAGACACAGAGACAGAGACACAGTGACAGAGACACAGAGACAGAGACACAGTGACAGAGACACAGAGACAGAGACACAGGGACAGAGACACAGAGACAGAGACACAGAGACAGAGACAGAGACAGAGACAGAGACGGAGACAGAGACAGAAACAAAGATAGAGACGGAGACACAGAAACAGAGAGACAGAGACACAGGCACAAGGGCGGAGACACAGAGACAGAGACAGAGACAGAGACATAGACAGAGACAGAGACAGAGACAGACACAGAGACAGAGACAGAGGCAGATACAGAGGCAAACACAGAGACAGAGACAGAGACAGAGACACAGACAGAGACACAGAGGCAGAGACACAGAGACAGAGACAGAGACAGAGACAGAGACAGAGACGGAGGCAGACACAGGGACAGAGACAGAGACAGAGACAAAGAGACACAGATACAGAAACACAGAGACGGAGACACAGAGACTGCGACACGGAGACAGAGACCAGAGACAGAGACACAGAGACAGAGACAGAGAGAGATACACAGAGACAGAGACAGAGACAGAGACAGAGACACAGAGACAGAGACAGAGAGAGAGACACAGAGACAGAGACACAGTGACAGAGACACAGAGACAGAGACACAGGGACAGAGACACAAAGACAGAGGCACAGAGACAGAGACACAGAGACACCGACAGAGAGATAGGGACAAGAAGACAGAGGCACAGACAGAGACAGAGACAGAGACAGCGACAGAGACATAGACAGAGACATGGACAGAGACATTGACAGAGACAGAGACAGAGACAGAGACAGAGACAGAGACAGGGACGGAGACAGAGACAGAAACAGAGACAGAGACAGAGACAGACAGAGACAGAGACAGAGACAGAGACAGAGACAGAGACAGAGACACAGAGACACAGAGACAGAGACACAGAGACAGAGACACAGAGACAGAGCCACACAGACAGAGACACAGAGATAGAGACACAGAGACAGAGACAGAGACAGAGACACAGAGACAGAGACAGAGACAGAGACAGAGACAGAGACAGAGACAGAGACAGGGACAGAGACAGAGACAGAGACAGAGACAGAGACAGAGACAGAGACAGAGACAGAGACAGACAGAGACAGAGACAGAGACAGAGACAGAGACAGAGACAGAGACAGAGACAGAGACAGAGACAGAGACAGAGACAGAGACAGAGACAGAGACAGAGACAGAGACAGACAGAGACAGAGACAGAGACAGAGACAGAGACAGAGACAGAGACAGAGACAGAGGCAGAGACAGAGACAGAGACAGAGACAGAGACGGAGACAGAGACAAAAACAGAGATAGAGACGGAGACACAGAAACAGAAAGACAGAGACACAGGCACAAGGGCGGAGACACAGAGACAGAGACAGAGACAGAGACAGAGACAGAGCCACACAGACAGAGACACAGAGATAGAGGCACAGAGACAGAGACAGAGACAGAGACAGAGACACAGAGACAGAGACAGAGAGAGAGACACAGAGACAGAGACACAGTGACAGAGACACAGAGACAGAGACACAGGGACAGAGACACAGAGACAGAGACACAGAGACAGAGACAGAGACAGAGACAGAGACGGAGACAGAGACAGAAACAAAGATAGAGACGGAGACACAGAAACAGAGAGACAGAGACACAGGCACAAGGGCGGAGACACAGAGACAGAGACAGAGACAGAGACAGAGACAGAGACAGAGACAGAGACAGAGACGGAGACAGAGACAAAAACAGAGATAGAGACGGAGACACAGAAACAGAAAGACAGAGACACAGGCACAAGGGCGGAGACACAGAGACAGAGACAGAGCCACACAGACAGAGACACAGAGATAGAGGCACAGAGACAGAGACAGAGACATAGACAGAGACAGAGACAGAGACAGACACAGAGACAGAGACAGAGGCAGATACAGAGGCAAACACAGAGACAGAGACAGAGACAGAGACACAGACAGAGACACAGAGGCAGAGACACAGAGACAGAGACAGAGACAGAGACAGAGACAGAGACGGAGGCAGACACAGGGACAGAGACAGAGACAGAGACAAAGAGACACAGATACAGAAACACAGAGACGGAGACACAGAGACTGCGACACGGAGACAGAGACCAGAGACAGAGACACAGAGACAGAGACAGAGAGAGAGACACAGAGACAGAGACACAGTGACAGAGACACAGAGACAGAGACACAGGGACAGAGACATTGAGACAGAGACAGAGACAGAGACAGAGACGGAGACAGAGACAGAAACAGAGATAGAGACGGAGACAGAGACAGAGACAGAGACAGAGGCATCGACAGAGACAGAGACAGAGACGGAGACAGAGACAAAAACAGAGATAGAGACGGAGACACAGAAACAGAAAGACAGAGACACAGGCACAAGGGCGGAGACACAGAGACAGAGACACAGAGACAGAGACAGAGACAGAGCCACACAGACAGAGACACAGTGACAGAGACACAGAGACAGAGACACAGGGACAGAGACATTGAGACAGAGACAGAGACAGAGACAGAGACACAGAGACAGAGACAGAGAGAGAGACACAGAGACAGAGACAGAGACAGAGACAGAGACAGAGACAGAGACAGAGACAGAGACAGAGACAGAGACAGAGACAAAGACAGAGACAGAGGCAGATACAGAGGCAGACACAGAGGCAGAGACAGAGACAGAGACACAGAGGCAGAGACAGAGACAGAGACAGAGACAGAGACAGAGACAGAGCCACACAGACAGAGACACAGAGATAGAGGCACAGAGACAGAGACAGAGACAGAGACAGAGACACAGAGACAGAGACAGAGAGAGAGACACAGAGACAGAGACACAGTGACAGAGACACAGAGACAGAGACACAGTGACAGAGACACAGAGACAGAGACACAGGGACAGAGACACAGAGACAGAGACACAGAGACAGAGACAGAGACAGAGACAGAGACGGAGACAGAGACAGAAACAAAGATAGAGACGGAGACACAGAAACAGAGAGACAGAGACACAGGCACAAGGGCGGAGACACAGAGACAGAGACAGAGACAGAGACATAGACAGAGACAGAGACA
>CAMAOD020000016.1:3313092-3315592 GCA_945859595.2 Megachile willughbiella | reverse complement strand
CAGGGACAGAGACAGAGACAGAGACAGAGACAGAGACAGAGACAGAGACAGAGACAGAGACAGAGACAGAGACAGAGACAGAGACAGAGACAGAGACAGAGACAGAGACAGAGACAGACAGAGACAGAGACAGAGACAGAGACAGAGACAGAGACAGAGACAGAGACAGAGACAGAGACAGAGGCAGAGACAGAGACAGAGACAGAGACGGAGACAGAGACAAAAACAGAGATAGAGACGGAGACACAGAAACAGAAAGACAGAGACACAGGCACAAGGGCGGAGACACAGAGACAGAGACAGAGACAGAGACAGAGACAGACAGAGACAGAGACAGAGACAGAGACAGAGACAGAGACAGAGACAGAGACAGAGACAGAGACAGAGACAGAGGCAGAGACAGAGACAGAGACAGAGACGGAGACAGAGACAAAAACAGAGATAGAGACGGAGACACAGAAACAGAAAGACAGAGACACAGGCACAAGGGCGGAGACACAGAGACAGAGACAGAGACAGAGACAGAGACAGACAGAGACAGAGACAGAGACAGAGACAGAGACAGAGACAGAGACAGAGACAGAGACAGAGGCAGAGACAGAGACAGAGACAGAGACGGAGACAGAGACAAAAACAGAGACAGAGACAGAGACAGAGACAGAGACAGAGACAGAGACAGAGACAGAGACAGAGACAGAGACAGAGACAGAGACAGAGACAGAGACAGAGACAGACAGAGACAGAGACAGAGACAGAGACAGAGACAGAGACAGAGACAGAGACAGAGACAGAGACAGAGGCAGAGACAGAGACAGAGACAGAGACGGAGACAGAGACAAAAACAGAGATAGAGACGGAGACACAGAAACAGAAAGACAGAGACACAGGCACAAGGGCGGAGACACAGAGACAGAGACAGAGACAGAGACAGAGACAGACAGAGACAGAGACAGAGACAGAGACAGAGACAGAGACAGAGACAGAGACAGAGACAGAGACAGAGGCAGAGACAGAGACAGAGACAGAGACGGAGACAGAGACAAAAACAGAGATAGAGACGGAGACACAGAAACAGAAAGACAGAGACACAGGCACAAGGGCGGAGACACAGAGACAGAGACAGAGACAGAGACAGAGACAGACAGAGACAGAGACAGAGACAGAGACAGAGACAGAGACAGAGACAGAGACAGAGACAGAGGCAGAGACAGAGACAGAGACAGAGACGGAGACAGAGACAAAAACAGAGATAGAGACGGAGACACAGAAACAGAAAGACAGAGACACAGGCACAAGGGCGGAGACACAGAGACAGAGACAGATACAGAGACAGAGACAGAGCCACACAGACAGAGACACAGAGATAGAGGCACAGAGACAGAGACAGAGACATAGACAGAGACAGAGACAGAGACAGACACAGAGACAGAGACAGAGGCAGATACAGAGGCAAACACAGAGACAGAGACATAGACAGAGACACAGACAGAGACACAGAGGCAGAGACACAGAGACAGAGACAGAGACAGAGACAGAGACAGAGACGGAGGCAGACACAGGGACAGAGACAGAGACAGAGACAAAGAGACACAGATACAGAAACACAGAGACGGAGACACAGGGACTGCGACACAGAGAGAGAGACACGGAGACAGAGACCAGAGACAGAGACACAGAGACAGAGACAGAGAGAGAGACACAGAGACAGAGACACAGTGACAGAGACACAGAGACAGAGACACAGGGACAGAGACATTGAGACAGAGACAGAGACAGAGACAGAGACGGAGACAGAGACAGAAACAGAGATAGAGACGGAGACAGAGACAGAGACAGAGACAGAGGCATCGACAGAGACAGAGACAGAGACGGAGACAGAGACAAAAACAGAGATAGAGACGGAGACACAGAAACAGAAAGACAGAGACACAGGCACAAGGGCGGAGACACAGAGACAGAGACAGAGACAGAGACAGAGACAGAGCCACACAGACAGAGAAACAGAGATAGAAGCACAGAGACAGAGACAGAGACAGAGACAGAGACAGAGACACAGAGACAGAGACAGAGAGAGAGACACAGAGACAGAGACACAGAGAGAGAGACACGGAGACAAAGACACAGAGACAGAGGCACAGAGACAGAGACACAGAGACAGAGACACAGAGACAGAGACACAGAGACAGAGACAGGGAGAGAGAGACACAAGAACAGAGACACAGTGACAGAGACACAGAGACAGAGACACAGGGACAGAGACACAGAGACAGAGACACAGAGACAGAGACAGAGACAGAGACAGAGACAGAGACAGAGACAGAGACAGAGACAGAGACGGAGACAGAGACAGAAACAGAGATAGAGACGGAGACACAGAAACAGAGAGACAGAGACACAGGCACAAGGGCGGAGACACAGAGACAGAGACAGAGATAGAGACAGAGCCACACAGACAGAGACACAGAGATAGAGACACAGAGACAGAGACCCAGAGGCAGAG
>CAMAOD020000016.1:3280592-3305592 GCA_945859595.2 Megachile willughbiella | reverse complement strand
AGACACAGAGACAGAGACACAGAGACAGAGACACAGAGACAGAGCCACACAGACAGAGGCACAGAGATAGAGACACAGAGACAGAGACAGAGACAGAGACACAGAGACAGAGACAGAGACAGAGACAGAGACAGAGACAGAGACAGAGACAGAGACAGAGACAGAGACAGAGACAGGGACAGAGACAGAGACAGAGACAGAGACAGAGACAGAGACAGAGACAGAGACAGAGACAGAGACAGAGACAGAGACAGAGACAGAGACAGAGACAGGGACAGAGACAGAGACAGAGACAGAGACAGAGACAGAGACAGAGACAGAGACAGAGACAGAGACAGAGACAGAGACAGAGACAGACGGAGACAGAGACAGAGACAGAGACAGAGACAGAGACAGAGACAGAGACAGAGACAGAGACAGAGGCAGAGACAGAGACAGAGACAGAGACGGAGACAGAGACAAAAACAGAGATAGAGACGGAGACACAGAAACAGAAAGACAGAGACACAGGCACAAGGGCGGAGACACAGAGACAGAGACAGAGACAGAGACAGAGACAGAGACAGAGACAGAGACAGAGACAGAGACAGAGACAGAGACAGAGGCAGAGACAGACACAGAGACAGAGACAGAGGCAGATACAGAGGCAAACACAGAGACAGAGACATAGACAGAGACACAGACAGAGACACAGAGGCAGAGACACAGAGACAGAGACAGAGACAGAGACAGAGACAGAGACGGAGGCAGACACAGGGACAGAGACAGAGACAGAGACAAAGAGACACAGATACAGAAACACAGAGACGGAGACACAGGGACTGCGACACAGAGAGAGAGACACGGAGACAGAGACCAGAGACAGAGACACAGAGACAGAGACAGAGAGAGAGACACAGAGACAGAGACACAGTGACAGAGACACAGAGACAGAGACACAGGGACAGAGACATTGAGACAGAGACAGAGACAGAGACAGAGACGGAGACAGAGACAGAAACAGAGATAGAGACGGAGACAGAGACAGAGACAGAGACAGAGGCATCGACAGAGACAGAGACAGAGACGGAGACAGAGACAAAAACAGAGATAGAGACGGAGACACAGAAACAGAAAGACAGAGACACAGGCACAAGGGCGGAGACACAGAGACAGAGACAGAGACAGAGACAGAGACAGAGCCACACAGACAGAGAAACAGAGATAGAAGCACAGAGACAGAGACAGAGACAGAGACAGAGACAGAGACACAGAGACAGAGACAGAGAGAGAGACACAGAGACAGAGACACAGAGAGAGAGACACGGAGACAAAGACACAGAGACAGAGGCACAGAGACAGAGACACAGAGACAGAGACACAGAGACAGAGACACAGAGACAGAGACAGGGAGAGAGAGACACAAGAACAGAGACACAGTGACAGAGACACAGAGACAGAGACACAGGGACAGAGACACAGAGACAGAGACACAGAGACAGAGACAGAGACAGAGACAGAGACAGAGACAGAGACAGAGACAGAGACAGAGACGGAGACAGATACAGAAACAGAGATAGAGACGGAGACACAGAAACAGAGAGACAGAGACACAGGCACAAGGGCGGAGACACAGAGACAGAGACAGAGATAGAGACAGAGCCACACAGACAGAGACACAGAGATAGAGACACAGAGACAGAGACCCAGAGGCAGAGACACAGGGACAGAGACACAGAGACAGAGACACGGAGACAGAGACACAAGCAAAGACACAGAGGCAGAGACACAGAGGCAGATACAGAGGCAAACACAGAGACAGAGACAGAGACACAGACAGAGACACAGAGACAGAGACAGAGACAGAGACGTAGGCAGACACAGGGACAAAGACAGAGACAGAGACAAAGAGACACAGATACGGAAACACAGAGACGGAGGCACAGAGACTGCGACACAGAGAGAGAGACACGGAGACGGAGACACAGAGACAGAGACACAGAGACAGAGACAGAGAGAGAGAGAGACACAGAGACAGAGACACAGTGACTGAGACACAGAGACAGAGACACAGGGACAGAGACACAGAGACAGAGACACAGAGACAGAGACAGAGACAGAGACAGAGACAGAGACAGAGACAGAGACAGAGACAGAGACAGAGACAGAGACAGAGACAGCGACAGAGACAGAGACAGAGACGGAGACAGAGACAGAAACCGAGACAGAGACGGAGACACAGAAACAGAGAGACAGAGACAGAGGCAGAGACAGAGATAGAGACAAAGCCACACAGACAGAGACACAGAGATAGAGACACAGAGACAGAGACCCAGAGGCAGAGACACAGGGACAGAGACACAGAGACAGAGACACGGAGACAGAGACACAAAGACAGAGGCACAGAGACAGAGACACAGAGACAGAGACACAGAGACACCGACAGAGAGATAGGGATAAGAAGACAGAGGCACAGACAGAGACAGAGACAGAGACAGACAGAGACAGAGACAGAGACATTGACAGAGACATTGACAGAGACAGAGACAGAGACAGAGACAGGGACGGAGACAGAGACAGAGACAGAGACAGACAGAGACAGAGACAGAGACAGAGACAGAGACAGAGACAGAGACAGAGACAGAGACAGTGACAGAGACAGAGACAGAGACAGAGACAGAGACAGAGACAGAGACAGAGACAGAGGCATCGACAGAGACAGAGACAGAGACGGAGACAGAGACAAAAACAGAGATAGAGACGGAGACACAGAAACAGAAAGACAGAGACACAGGCACAAGGGCGGAGACACAGAGACAGAGACAGAGACAGAGACAGAGACAGAGACAGAGCCACACAGACAGAGACACAGATATATAGGCACAGAGACAGAGACAGAGACGCAGAGACAGAGACACGGAGACAGAGACACAGAGGTAGAGACACAGAGACAGAGACACAGGGACAGAGACATTGAGACAGTGACAGAGACAGAGACAGAGACGGAGACAGAGACAGAAGCAGAGATAGAGACGGAGACACAGGCACAAGGGCGGAGACACAGAGACAGAGACAGAGACAGAGACAGAGACAGAGACAGGGACGGAGACAGAGACAGAGACAGAGCCAGAGACAGAGACAGAGACAGAGACAGAGACAGAGACAGAGACAGAGACAGAGACAGAGACAGAGACAGAGACAGAGACAGAGACAGAGACAGAGACAGAGACAGAGACAGAGACAGAGACAGAGACAGAGACAGAGACAGAGACAGAGACAGAGACAGAGACAGAGACAGAGACAGAGACAGAGACAGACAGAGACAGAGACAGAGACAGAGGCAGAGACAGAGACAGAGACAGAGACAGAGACAGAGACAGAGACGGAGACAGAGGCAGAGACAGAGACAGAGACAGAGACGGAGACAGAGACAAAAACAGAGATAGAGACGGAGACACAGAAACAGAAAGACAGAGACACAGGCACAAGGGCGGAGACACAGAGACAGAGACAGAGACAGAGACAGAGACAGAGCCACACAGACAGAGACACAGAGATAGAGGCACAGAGACAGAGACAGAGACAGAGACAGAGACACAGAGACAGAGACAGAGAGAGAGACACAGAGACAGAGACACAGTGACAGAGACACAGAGACAGAGACACAGGGACAGAGACACAGAGACAGAGACAAAAACAGAGATAGAGACGGAGACACAGAAACAGAAAGACAGAGACACAGGCACAAGGGCGGAGACACAGAGACAGAGACAGAGACAGAGACAGAGACAGACAGAGACAGAGACAGAGACAGAGACAGAGACAGAGACAGAGACAGAGACAGAGACAGAGACAGAGACAGAGGCAGAGACAGAGACAGAGACAGAGACGGAGACAGAGACAAAAACAGAGATAGAGACGGAGACACAGAAACAGAAAGACAGAGACACAGGCACAAGGGCGGAGACACAGAGACAGAGACAGAGACAGAGACAGAGACAGAGCCACACAGACAGAGACACAGAGATAGAGGCACAGAGACAGAGACAGAGACATAGACAGAGACAGAGACAGAGACAGACACAGAGACAGAGACAGAGGCAGATACAGAGGCAAACACAGAGACAGAGACATAGACAGAGACACAGACAGAGACACAGAGGCAGAGACACAGAGACAGAGACAGAGACAGAGACAGAGACAGAGACGGAGGCAGACACAGGGACAGAGACAGAGACAGAGACAAAGAGACACAGATACAGAAACACAGAGACGGAGACACAGGGACTGCGACACAGAGAGAGAGACACGGAGACAGAGACCAGAGACAGAGACACAGAGACAGAGACAGAGAGAGAGACACAGAGACAGAGACACAGTGACAGAGACACAGAGACAGAGACACAGGGACAGAGACATTGAGACAGAGACAGAGACAGAGACAGAGACGGAGACAGAGACAGAAACAGAGATAGAGACGGAGACAGAGACAGAGACAGAGACAGAGGCATCGACAGAGACAGAGACAGAGACGGAGACAGAGACAAAAACAGAGATAGAGACGGAGACACAGAAACAGAAAGACAGAGACACAGGCACAAGGGCGGAGACACAGAGACAGAGACAGAGACAGAGACAGAGACAGAGCCACACAGACAGAGAAACAGAGATAGAAGCACAGAGACAGAGACAGAGACAGAGACAGAGACAGAGACACAGAGACAGAGACAGAGAGAGAGACACAGAGACAGAGACACAGTGACAGAGACACAGAGACAGAGACACAGGGACAGATACACAAAGACAGAGGCACAGAGACAGAGACACAGAGACACCGACAGAGAGATAGGGACAAGAAGACAGAGGCACAGACAGAGACAGAGACAGAGACAGCGACAGAGACATAGACAGAGACATTGACAGAGACATTGACTGAGACAGAGACAGAGACAGAGACAGAGACAGGGACGGAGACAGAGACAGAAACAGAGACAGAGACAGAGACAGACAGAGACAGAGACAGAGACAGAGACAGAGACAGAGACAGAGACAGAGACAGGGACGGAGACAGAGACAGAAACAGAGACAGAGACAGAGACAGACAGAGACAGAGACAGAGACAGAGACAGAGACAGAGACAGAGACAGAGACACAGAGACACAGAGACAGAGACACAGAGACAGAGCCACACAGACAGAGACACAGAGATAGAGACACAGAGACAGAGACAGAGACAGAGACACAGAGACAGAGACAGAGACAGAGACAGAGACAGAGACAGAGACAGAGACAGAGACAGAGACAGAGACAGAGACAGAGACAGAGACAGAGACAGAGACAGGGACAGAGACAGAGACAGAGACAGAGACAGAGACAGAGACAGACACAGAGGCAGAGACAGAGACAGAGACAGAGACAGAGACAGAGACAGAGACAGAGACAGAGACAGAGACAGAGACAGAGGCAGATACAGAGGCAAACACAGAGACAGAGACAGAGACAGAGACACAGACAGAGACAGAGAGGCAGAGACACAGAGACAGAGACAGAGACAGAGACAGAGACAGAGACAGAGACAGAGACAGAGACAGAGGGAGAGAGACACAGAGACAGAGACAGAGACAGAGACAAAGAGACACAGATACAGAAACACAGAGACGGAGACACAGAGACTGCGACACAGAGAGAGAGACACGGAGACAAAGACACAGAGACAGAGGCACAGAGACAGAGACACAGAGACAGAGACACAGAGACAGAGACACAGAGACAGAGACACAAGCAAAGACACAGAGGCAGAGACACAGAGGCAGATACAGAGGCAAACACAGAGACAGAGACAGAGACACAGACAGAGACACAGAGACAGAGACAGAGACAGAGACGGAGGCAGACACAGGGACAAAGACAGAGACAGAGACAAAGAGACACAGATACGGAAACACAGAGACGGAGGCACAGAGACTGCGACACAGAGAGAGAGACACGGAGACGGAGACACAGAGACAGAGACACAGAGACAGAGACAGAGAGAGAGAGAGACACAGAGACAGAGACACAGTGACTGAGACACAGAGACAGAGACACAGGGACAGAGACACAGAGACAGAGACAGAGACAGAGACAGAGACAGAGACAGAGACAGAGACAGAGACAGAGACAGAGACAGAGACAGAGACAGAGACAGAGACAGAGACGGAGACAGAGACAGAAACCGAGACAGAGACGGAGACACAGAAACAGAGAGACAGAGACAGAGGCAGAGACAGAGATAGAGACAAAGCCACACAGACAGAGACACAGAGATAGAGACACAGAGACAGAGACCCAGAGGCAGAGACACAGGGACAGAGACACAGAGACAGAGACACGGAGACAGAGACACAAAGACAGAGGCACAGAGACAGAGACACAGAGACAGAGACACAGAGACACCGACAGAGAGATAGGGATAAGAAGACAGAGGCACAGACAGAGACAGAGACAGAGACAGACAGAGACAGAGACAGAGACATTGACAGAGACATTGACAGAGACAGAGACAGAGACAGAGACAGGGACGGAGACAGAGACAGAGACAGAGACAGACAGAGACAGAGACAGAGACAGAGACAGAGACAGAGACAGAGACAGAGACAGTGACAGAGACAGAGACAGAGACAGAGACAGAGACAGAGACAGATACAGAGACAGAGACAGAGGCATCGACAGAGACAGAGACAGAGACGGAGACAGAGACAAAAACAGAGATAGAGACGGAGACACAGAAACAGAAAGACAGAGACACAGGCACAAGGGCGGAGACACAGAGACAGAGACAGAGACAGAGACAGAGACAGAGACAGAGCCACACAGACAGAGACACAGATATATAGGCACAGAGACAGAGACAGAGACGCAGAGACAGAGACACGGAGACAGAGACACAGAGGCAGAGACACAGAGACAGAGACACAGGGACAGAGACATTGAGACAGTGACAGAGACAGAGACAGAGACGGAGACAGAGACAGAAGCAGAGATAGAGACGGAGACACAGGCACAAGGGCGGAGTCACAGAGACAGAGACAGAGACAGAGACAGAGACAGAGACAGGGACGGAGACAGAGACAGAGCCAGAGACAGAGACAGAGACAGAGACAGAGACAGAGACAGAGACAGAGACAGAGACAGAGACAGAGACAGAGACAGAGACAGAGACAGAGACAGAGACAGAGACAGAGACAGAGACAGAGACAGAGACAGAGACAGAGACAGAGACAGAGACAGAGACAGAGACAGAGACAGAGACAGAGACAGACAGAGACAGAGACAGAGACAGAGGCAGAGACAGAGACAGAGACAGAGACGGAGACAGAGGCAGAGACAGAGACAGAGACAGAGACGGAGACAGAGACAAAAACAGAGATAGAGACGGAGACACAGAAACAGAAAGACAGAGACACAGGCACAAGGGCGGAGACACAGAGACAGAGACAGAGACAGAGACAGAGACAGAGCCACACAGACAGAGACACAGAGATAGAGGCACAGAGACAGAGACGGAGACAGAGACAGAGACACAGAGACAGAGACAGAGAGAGAGACACAGAGACAGAGACACAGTGACAGAGACACAGAGACAGAGACACAGGGACAGAGACACAGAGACAGAGACACAGAGACAGAGACAGAGACAGAGACAGAGACAGAGACGGAGACAGAGACAGAAACAAAGATAGAGACGGAGACACAGAAACAGAGAGACAGAGACACAGGCACAAGGGCGGAGACACAGAGACAGAGACAGAGACAGAGACAGAGACGGAGACAGAGACAGAAACAAAGATAGAGACGGAGACACAGAAACAGAGAGACAGAGACACAGGCACAAGGGCGGAGACACAGAGACAGAGACAGAGACAGAGGCAGAGACAGAGACAGAGACAGAGACACAGACAGAGACACAGAGACAGAGACAGAGACAGAGACGGAGGCAGACACAGGGACAAAGACAGAGACAGAGACAAAGAGACACAGATACGGAAACACAGAGACGGAGGCACAGAGACTGCGACACAGAGAGAGAGACACGGAGACGGATACACAGAGACAGAGACACAGAGACAGAGACAGAGAGAGAGAGAGACACAGAGACAGAGACACAGAGACAGAGACACAGTGACTGAGACACAGAGACAGAGACACAGGGACAGAGACACAGAGACAGAGACACAGAGACAGAGACAGAGACAGAGACAGAGACAGAGACAGAGACAGAGACAGAGACAGAGACAGAGACAGAGACAGAGACAGAGACAGAGACGGAGACAGAGACAGAAACCGAGACAGAGACGGAGACACAGAAACAGAGAGACAGGGACAGAGGCAGAGACAGAGATAGAGACAAAGCCACACAGACAGAGACACAGAGATAGAGACACAGAGACAGAGACCCAGAGGCAGAGACACAGGGACAGAGACACAGAGACAGAGACACGGAGACAGAGACACAAAGACAGAGGCACAGAGACAGAGACACAGAGACAGAGACACAGAGACACCGACAGAGAGATAGGGATAAGAAGACAGAGGCACAGACAGAGACAGAGACAGAGACAGACAGAGACAGAGACAGAGACATTGACAGAGACATTGACAGAGACAGAGACAGAGACAGAGACAGGGACGGAGACAGAGACAGAGACAGAGACAGACAGAGACAGAGACAGAGACAGAGACAGAGACAGAGACAGAGACAGAGACAGAGACAGTGACAGAGACAGAGACAGAGACAGAGACAGAGACAGAGACAGAGACAGAGACAGAGACAGAGGCATCGACAGAGACAGAGACAGAGACGGAGACAGAGACAAAAACAGAGATAGAGACGGAGACACAGAAACAGAAAGACAGAGACACAGGCACAAGGGCGGAGACACAGAGACAAAGACAGAGACAGAGACAGAGGCAGAGACAGAGCCACACAGACAGAGACACAGAGATAGAGGCACAGAGACAGAGACAGAGACGCAGAGACAGAGACACGGAGACAGAGACACAGAGGCAGAGACACAGAGACAGAGACACAGGGACAGAGACATTGAGACAGTGACAGAGACAGAGACAGAGACAGAGACGGAGACAGAGACAGAAGCAGAGATAGAGACGGAGACACAGGCACAAGGGCGGAGACACAGAGACAGAGACAGAGACAGAGACAGAGACAGAGACAGGGACGGAGACAGAGACAGAGCCAGAGACAGAGACAGAGACAGAGACAGAGACAGAGACAGAGACAGAGACAGAGACAGAGACAGAGACAGAGACAGAGACAGAGACAGAGACAGAGACAGAGACAGAGACAGAGACAGAGACAGAGACAGAGACAGAGACAGAGACAGAGACAGAGACAGAGACAGAGACAGAGACAGAGACAGAGACAGAGACAGAGACAGACAGAGACAGAGACAGAGACAGAGGCAGAGACAGAGACAGAGACAGAGACGGAGACAGAGGCAGAGACAGAGACAGAGACAGAGACGGAGACAGTGACAGAGACAGAGACAGAGACAGAGACAGAGACAGAGACAGAGACAGAGACAGAGACAGAGGCATCGACAGAGACAGAGACAGAGACGGAGACAGAGACAAAAACAGAGATAGAGACGGAGACACAGAAACAGAAAGACAGAGACACAGGCACAAGGGCGGAGACACAGAGACAGAGACAGAGACAGAGACAGAGACAGAGACAGAGCCACACAGACAGAGACACAGATATATAGGCACAGAGACAGAGACAGAGACGCAGAGACAGAGACACGGAGACAGAGACACAGAGGCAGAGACACAGAGACAGAGACACAGGGACAGAGACATTGAGACAGTGACAGAGACAGAGACAGAGACGGAGACAGAGACAGAAGCAGAGATAGAGACGGAGACACAGGCACAAGGGCGGAGACACAGAGACAGAGACAGAGACAGAGACAGAGACAGAGACAGAGACAGGGACGGAGACAGAGACAGAGCCAGAGACAGAGACAGAGACAGAGACAGAGACAGAGACAGAGACAGAGACAGAGACAGAGACAGAGACAGAGACAGAGACAGAGACAGAGACAGAGACAGAGACAGAGACAGAGACAGAGACAGAGACAGAGACAGAGACAGAGACAGAGACAGAGACAGAGACAGAGACAGAGACAGAGACAGAGACAGACAGAGACAGAGACAGAGACAGAGGCAGAGACAGAGACAGAGGCAGAGACAGAGACAGAGACAGAGACGGAGACAGAGGCAGAGACAGAGACAGAGACAAAAACAGAGATAGAGACGGAGACACAGAAACAGAAAGACAGAGACACAGGCACAAGGGCGGAGACACAGAGACAGAGACAGAGACAGAGACAGAGACAGAGCCACACAGACAGAGACACAGAGATAGAGGCACAGAGACAGAGACAGAGACAGAGACAGAGACACAGAGACAGAGACAGAGAGAGAGACACAGAGACAGAGACACAGTGACAGAGACACAGAGACAGAGACACAGGGACAGAGACACAGAGACAGAGACACAGAGACAGAGACAGAGACAGAGACAGAGACAGAGACGGAGACAGAGACAGAAACAAAGATAGAGACGGAGACACAGAAACAGAGAGACAGAGACACAGGCACAAGGGCGGAGACACAGAGACAGAGACAGAGACAGAGACAGAGACGGAGACAGAGACAGAAACAAAGATAGAGACGGAGACACAGAAACAGAGAGACAGAGACACAGGCACAAGGGCGGAGACACAGAGACAGAGACAGAGACAGAGGCAGAGACAGAGACAGAGACAGAGACACAGACAGAGACACAGAGACAGAGACAGAGACAGAGACGGAGGCAGACACAGGGACAAAGACAGAGACAGAGACAAAGAGACACAGATACGGAAACACAGAGACGGAGGCACAGAGACTGCGACACAGAGAGAGAGACACGGAGACGGATACACAGAGACAGAGACACAGAGACAGAGACAGAGAGAGAGAGAGACACAGAGACAGAGACACAGTGACTGAGACACAGAGACAGAGACACAGGGACAGAGACACAGAGACAGAGACACAGAGACAGAGACAGAGACAGAGACAGAGACAGAGACAGAGACAGAGACAGAGACAGAGACAGAGACAGAGACAGAGACAGAGACAGAGACGGAGACAGAGACAGAAACCGAGACAGAGACGGAGACACAGAAACAGAGAGACAGAGACAGAGGCAGAGACAGAGATAGAGACAAAGCCACACAGACAGAGACACAGAGATAGAGACACAGAGACAGAGACCCAGAGGCAGAGACACAGGGACAGAGACACAGAGACAGAGACACGGAGACAGAGACACAAAGACAGAGGCACAGAGACAGAGACACAGAGACAGAGACACAGAGACACCGACAGAGAGATAGGGATAAGAAGACAGAGGCACAGACAGAGACAGAGACAGAGACAGACAGAGACAGAGACAGAGACATTGACAGAGACATTGACAGAGACAGAGACAGAGACAGAGACAGGGACGGAGACAGAGACAGAGACAGAGACAGACAGAGACAGAGACAGAGACAGAGACAGAGACAGAGACAGAGACAGAGACAGAGACAGTGACAGAGACAGAGACAGAGACAGAGACGGAGACAGAGACAGAAGCAGAGATAGAGACGGAGACACAGGCACAAGGGCGGAGACACAGAGACAGAGACAGAGACAGAGACAGGGACGGAGACAGAGACAGAGCCAGAGACAGAGACAGAGACAGAGACAGAGACAGAGACAGAGACAGAGACAGAGACAGAGACAGAGACAGAGACAGAGACAGAGACAGAGACAGAGACAGAGACACAGAGACAGAGACAGAGAGAGAGACACAGAGACAGAGACACAGTGACAGAGACACAGAGACAGAGACACAGGGACAGAGACACAAAGACAGAGGCACAGAGACAGAGACACAGAGACACCGACAGAGAGATAGGGACAAGAAGACAGAGGCACTGACAGAGACAGAGACAGAGGCAGCGACAGAGACATAGACAGAGACATTGACAGAGACAGAGACAGAGACAGAGACAGAGACAGAGACAGAGACAGAGACAGAGACAGAGACAGAGACAGAGACAGAGACAGAGACAGAGACAGAGACAGAGACAGAGACAGAGACAGAGACAGAGACAGAGACAGACAGAGACAGAGACAGAGACAGAGACAGAGACAGAGAGAGAGACAGAGACAGAGACAGAGGCAGAGACAGAGACAGAGACAGAGACGGAGACAGAGACAAAAACAGAGATAGAGACGGAGACACAGAAACAGAAAGACAGAGACACAGGCACAAGGGCGGAGACACAGAGACAGAGACAGAGACAGAGACAGAGACAGAGACACAGAGACAGAGACAGAGAGAGAGACACAGAGACAGAGACACAGTGACAGAGACACAGAGACAGAGACACAGGGACAGAGACAGAGACAGAGACAGAGACAGAGACAGAGACAGAGACAGAGACAGAGACAGAGACAGAGACAGAGACAGAGACAGAGACAGAGACAGAGACAGAGACAGCGACAGAGACAGAGACAGAGACAGAGACAGAGGCAGAGACAGAGACAGAGACAGAGACAGAGACAGAGACAGAGACAGAGACAGAGACAGAGACAGAGACAGAGACAGAGACAGAGACAGAGACAGAGACAGAGACAGAGACAGAGACAGAGACAGAGACAGAGACAGAGACAGAGACAGAGACAGCGACAGAGACAGAGACAGAGACAGAGACAGAGGCAGAGACAGAGACAGAGACAGACAGAGACAGAGACAGAGACAGAGACAGAGACAGAGACAGAGACAGAGACAGAGACAGAGACAGAGGCAGAGACAGAGACAGAGACAGAGACGGAGACAGAGACAAAAACAGAGATAGAGACGGAGACACAGATACAGAAAGACAGAGACACAGGCACAAGGGCGGAGACACAGAGACAGAGACAGAGACAGAGACAGAGACAGAGCCACACAGACAGAGACACAGAGATAGAGGCACAGAGACGGAGACAGAGACATAGACAGAGACAGAGACAGAGACAGACACAGAGACAGAAACAGAGGCAGATACAGAGGCAAACACAGAGACAGAGACAGAGACAGAGACACAGACAGAGACACAGAGGCAGAGACACAGAGACAGAGACAGAGACAGAGACAGAGACAGAGACAGAGACGGAGGCAGACACAGGGACAGAGACAGAGACAGAGACAAAGAGACACAGATACAGAAACACAGAGACGGAGACACAGAGACTGCGACACAGAGAGAGAGACACGGAGACAGAGACCAGAGACAGAGACACAGAGACAGAGACAGAGAGGGAGACACAGAGACAGAGACACAGTGACAGAGACACAGAGACAGAGACACAGGGACAGAGACATTGAGACAGAGACAGAGACAGAGACAGAGACGGAGACAGAGACAGAAACAGAGATAGAGACGGAGACAGAGACAGAGACAGAGACAGAGGCATCGACAGAGACAGAGACAGAGACGGAGACAGAGACAAAAACAGAGATAGAGACGGAGACACAGAAACAGAAAGACAGAGACACAGGCACAAGGGCGGAGACACAGAGACAGAGACAGAGACAGAGACAGAGACAGAGCCACACAGACAGAGACACAGAGATAGAAGCACAGAGACAGAGACAGCGACAGAGACAGAGACACAGAGACAGAGACAGAGAGAGAGACACAGAGACAGAGACACAGTGACAGAGACACAGAGACAGAGACACAGGGACAGAGACACAAAGACAGAGGCACAGAGACAGAGACACAGAGACACCGACAGAGAGATAAGGACAAGAAGACAGAGGCACAGACAGAGACAGAGACAGAGACAGCGACAGAGACATAGACAGAGACATTGACAGAGACATTGACTGAGACAGAGACAGAGACAGAGACAGAGACAGGGACGGAGACAGAGACAGAAACAGAGACAGAGACAGAGACAGACAGAGACAGAGACAGAGACAGAGACAGAGACAGAGACAGAGACAGAGACAGGGACGGAGACAGAGACAGAAACAGAGACAGAGACAGAGACAGACAGAGACAGAGACAGAGACAGAGACAGAGACAGAGACAGAGACAGAGACACAGAGACACAGAGACACAGAGACAGAGACACAGAGACAGAGCCACACAGACAGAGACACAGAGATAGAGACACAGAGACAGAGACAGAGACAGAGACACAGAGACAGAGACAGAGACAGAGACAGAGACAGAGACAGAGACAGAGACAGAGACAGAGACAGAGACAGAGACAGAGACAGAGACAGGGACAGAGACAGAGACAGAGACAGAGACAGAGACAGAGACAGACACAGAGGCAGAGACAGAGACAGAGACAGAGACAGAGACAGAGACAGAGACAGAGACAGAGACAGAGACAGAGACAGAGGCAGATACAGAGGCAAACACAGAGACAGAGACAGAGACAGAGACACAGACAGAGACAGAGAGGCAGAGACACAGAGACAGAAACAGAGACAGAGACAGAGACAGAGACAGAGACAGAGACAGAGACAGAGACAGAGGGAGAGAGACACAGAGACAGAGACAGAGACAGAGACAAAGAGACACAGATACAGAAACACAGAGACGGAGACACAGAGACTGCGACACAGAGAGAGAGACACGGAGACAAAGACACAGAGACAGAGGCACAGAGACAGAGACACAGAGACAGAGACACAGAGACAGAGACACAGAGACAGAGACAGGGAGAGAGAGACACAAGAACAGAGACACAGTGACAGAGACACAGAGACAGAGACACAGGGACAGAGACACAGAGACAGAGACACAGAGACAGAGACAGAGACAGAGACAGAGACAGAGACAGAGACAGAGACAGAGACAGAGACGGAGACAGAGACAGAAACAGAGATAGAGACGGAGACACAGAAACAGAGAGACAGAGACACAGGCACAAGGGCGGAGACACAGAGACAGAGACAGAGATAGAGACAGAGCCACACAGACAGAGACACAGAGATAGAGACACAGAGACAGAGACCCAGAGGCAGAGACACAGGGACAGAGACACAGAGACAGAGACACGGAGACAGAGACACAAGCAAAGACACAGAGGCAGAGACACAGAGGCAGATACAGAGGCAAACACAGAGACAGAGACAGAGACACAGACAGAGACACAGAGACAGAGACAGAGACAGAGACGGAGGCAGACACAGGGACAAAGACAGAGACAGAGACAAAGAGACACAGATACGGAAACACAGAGACGGAGGCACAGAGACTGCGACACAGAGAGAGAGACACGGAGACGGAGACACAGAGACAGAGACACAGAGACAGAGACAGAGAGAGAGAGAGACACAGAGACAGAGACACAGTGACTGAGACACAGAGACAGAGACACAGGGACAGAGACACAGAGACAGAGACACAGAGACAGAGGCAGAGACAGAGACAGAGACAGAGACAGAGACAGAGACAGAGACAGAGACAGAGACAGAGACAGAGACAGAGACGGAGACAGAGACAGGACCCGAGAGAGAGACGGAGACACAGAAACAGAGAGACAGAGACAGAGGCAGAGACAGAGATAGAGACAAAGCCACACAGACAGAGACACAGAGATAGAGACACAGAGACAGAGACCCAGAGGCAGAGACACAGGGACAGAGACACAGAGACAGAGACACGGAGACAGAGACACAAAGACAGAGGCACAGAGACAGAGACACAGAGACAGAGACACAGAGACACCGACAGAGAGATAGGGATAAGAAGACAGAGGCACAGACAGAGACAGAGACAGAGACAGACAGAGACAGAGACAGAGACATTGACAGAGACATTGACAGAGACAGAGACAGAGACAGAGACAGGGACGGAGACAGAGACAGAGACAGAGACAGACAGAGACAGAGACAGAGACAGAGACAGAGACAGAGACAGAGACAGAGACAGTGACAGAGACAGAGACAGAGACAGAGACAGAGACAGAGACAGAGACAGAGACAGAGACAGAGGCATCGACAGAGACAGAGACAGAGACGGAGACAGAGACAAAAACAGAGATAGAGACGGAGACACAGAAACAGAAAGACAGAGACACAGGCACAAGGGCGGAGACACAGAGACAGAGACAGAGACAGAGACAGAGACAGAGACAGAGCCACACAGACAGAGACACAGATATATAGGCACAGAGACAGAGACAGAGACGCAGAGACAGAGACACGGAGACAGAGACACAGAGGCAGAGACACAGAGACAGAGACACAGGGACAGAGACATTGAGACAGTGACAGAGACAGAGACAGAGACGGAGACAGAGACAGAAGCAGAGATAGAGACGGAGACACAGGCACAAGGGCGGAGACACAGAGACAGAGACAGAGACAGAGACAGAGACAGAGACAGGGACGGAGACAGAGACAGAGCCAGAGACAGAGACAGAGACAGAGACAGAGACAGAGACAGAGACAGAGACAGAGACAGAGACAGAGACAGAGACAGAGACAGAGACAGAGACAGAGACAGAGACAGAGACAGAGACAGAGACAGAGACAGAGACAGAGACAGAGACAGAGACAGAGACAGAGACAGAGACAGAGACAGAGACAGAGACAGAGACAGACAGAGACAGAGACAGAGACAGAGGCAGAGACAGAGACAGAGACAGAGACGGAGACAGAGGCAGAGACAGAGACAGAGACAGAGACGGAGACAGAGACAAAAACAGAGATAGAGACGGAGACACAGAAACAGAAAGACAGAGACACAGGCACAAGGGCGGAGACACAGAGACAGAGACAGAGACAGAGACAGAGACAGAGCCACACAGACAGAGACACAGAGATAGAGGCACAGAGGCAGAGACAGAGACAGAGACAGAGACACAGAGACAGAGACAGAGAGAGAGACACAGAGACAGAGACACAGTGACAGAGACACAGAGACAGAGACACAGGGACAGAGACACAGAGACAGAGACACAGAGACAGAGACAGAGACAGAGACAGAGACAGAGACGGAGACAGAGACAGAAACAAAGATAGAGACGGAGACACAGAAACAGAGAGACAGAGACACAGGCACAAGGGCGGAGACACAGAGACAGAGACAGAGACAGAGACAGAGACGGAGACAGAGACAGAAACAAAGATAGAGACGGAGACACAGAAACAGAGAGACAGAGACACAGGCACAAGGGCGGAGACACAGAGACAGAGACAGAGACAGAGGCAGAGACAGAGACAGAGACAGAGACACAGACAGAGACACAGAGACAGAGACAGAGACAGAGACGGAGGCAGACACAGGGACAAAGACAGAGACAGAGACAAAGAGACACAGATACGGAAACACAGAGACGGAGGCACAGAGACTGCGACACAGAGAGAGAGACACGGAGACGGATACACAGAGACAGAGACACAGAGACAGAGACAGAGAGAGAGAGAGACACAGAGACAGAGACACAGTGACTGAGACACAGAGACAGAGACACAGGGACAGAGACACAGAGACAGAGACACAGAGACAGAGACAGAGACAGAGACAGAGACAGAGACAGAGACAGAGACAGAGACAGAGACAGAGACAGAGACAGAGACAGAGACAGAGACGGAGACAGAGACAGAAACCGAGACAGAGACGGAGACACAGAAACAGAGAGACAGAGACAGAGGCAGAGACAGAGATAGAGACAAAGCCACACAGACAGAGACACAGAGATAGAGACACAGAGACAGAGACCCAGAGGCAGAGACACAGGGACAGAGACACAGAGACAGAGACACGGAGACAGAGACACAAAGACAGAGGCACAGAGACAGAGACACAGAGACAGAGACACAGAGACACCGACAGAGAGATAGGGATAAGAAGACAGAGGCACAGACAGAGACAGAGACAGAGACAGACAGAGACAGAGACAGAGACATTGACAGAGACATTGACAGAGACAGAGACAGAGACAGAGACAGGGACGGAGACAGAGACAGAGACAGAGACAGACAGAGACAGAGACAGAGACAGAGACAGAGACAGAGACAGAGACAGAGACAGAGACAGTGACAGAGACAGAGACAGAGACAGAGACGGAGACAGAGACAGAAGCAGAGATAGAGACGGAGACACAGGCACAAGGGCGGAGACACAGAGACAGAGACAGAGACAGAGACAGAGACAGAGACAGGGACGGAGACAGAGACAGAGCCAGAGACAGAGACAGAGACAGAGACAGAGACAGAGACAGAGACAGAGACAGAGACAGAGACAGAGACAGAGACAGAGACAGAGACAGAGACAGAGACAGAGACAGAGACAGAGACAGAGACAGAGATAGAGACAGAGACAGAGACAGAGACAGAGACAGAGACAGAGACAGAGACAGAGACAGAGACAGACAGAGACAGAGACAGAGACAGAGGCAGAGACAGAGACAGAGACAGAGACGGAGACAGAGGCAGAGACAGAGACAGAGACAGAGACGGAGACAGAGACAAAAACAGAGATAGAGACGGAGACACAGAAACAGAAAGACAGAGACACAGGCACAAGGGCGGAGACACAGAGACAGAGACAGAGACAGAGACAGAGACAGAGCCACACAGACAGAGACACAGAGATAGAGGCACAGAGACAGAGACAGAGACAGAGACAGAGACACAGAGACAGAGACAGAGAGAGAGACACAGAGACAGAGACACAGTGACAGAGACACAGAGACAGAGACACAGGGACAGAGACACAGAGACAGAGACACAGAGACAGAGACAGAGACAGAGACAGAGACAGAGACGGAGACAGAGACAGAAACAAAGATAGAGACGGAGACACAGAAACAGAGAGACAGAGACACAGGCACAAGGGCGGAGACACAGAGACAGAGACAGAGACAGAGACAGAGACGGAGACAGAGACAGAAACAAAGATAGAGACGGAGACACAGAAACAGAGAGACAGAGACACAGGCACAAGGGCGGAGACACAGAGACAGAGACAGAGACAGAGGCAGAGACAGAGACAGAGACAGAGACAGAGACAGAGACAGAGACAGAGACAGAGACAGAGACAGAGACAGAGACAGAGACAGAGACAGAGACAGAGACAGAGACAGAGACAGAGACAGAGACAGAGACAGAGACAGAGACAGAGACAGCGACAGAGACAGAGACAGAGACAGAGACAGAGGCAGAGACAGAGACAGAGACAGACAGAGACAGAGACAGAGACAGAGACAGAGACAGAGACAGAGACAGAGACAGAGACAGAGACAGAGGCAGAGACAGAGACAGACAGAGACGGAGACAGAGACAAAAACAGAGATAGAGACGGAGACACAGATACAGAAAGACAGAGACACAGGCACAAGGGCGGAGACACAGAGACAGAGACAGAGACAGAGACAGAGACAGAGCCACACAGACAGAGACACAGAGATAGAGGCACAGAGACGGAGACAGAGACATAGACAGAGACAGAGACAGAGACAGACACAGAGACAGAGACAGAGGCAGATACAGAGGCAAACACAGAGACAGAGACAGAGACAGAGACACAGACAGAGACACAGAGGCAGAGACACAGAGACAGAGACAGAGACAGAGACAGAGACAGAGACAGAGACGGAGGCAGACACAGGGACAGAGACAGAGACAGAGACAAAGAGACACAGATACAGAAACACAGAGACGGAGACACAGAGACTGCGACACAGAGAGAGAGACACGGAGACAGAGACCAGAGACAGAGACACAGAGACAGAGACAGAGAGGGAGACACAGAGACAGAGACACAGTGACAGAGACACAGAGACAGAGACACAGGGACAGAGACATTGAGACAGAGACAGAGACAGAGACAGAGACGGAGACAGAGACAGAAACAGAGATAGAGACGGAGACAGAGACAGAGACAGAGACAGAGGCATCGACAGAGACAGAGACAGAGACGGAGACAGAGACAAAAACAGAGATAGAGACGGAGACACAGAAACAGAAAGACAGAGACACAGGCACAAGGGCGGAGACACAGAGACAGAGACAGAGACAGAGACAGAGACAGAGCCACACAGAGATAGAAGCACAGAGACAGAGACAGAGACAGAGACAGAGACACAGAGACAGAGACAGAGAGAGAGACACAGAGACAGAGACACAGTGACAGAGACACAGAGACAGAGACACCGGGACAGAGACACAAAGACAGAGGCACAGAGACAGAGACACAGAGACACCGACAGAGAGATAGGGACAAGAAGACAGAGGCACAGACAGAGACAGAGACAGAGGCAGCGACAGAGACATAGACAGAGACATTGACAGAGACATTGACAGAGACAGAGACAGAGACAGAGACAGAGACAGGGACAGAGACAGAGACAGAAACAGAGACAGAGACAGAGACAGACAGAGACAGAGACAGAGAGAGAGACAGAGACACAGAGACACAGAGACAGAGACACAGAGACAGAGACACAGAGACAGAGACACAGAGACAGAGCCACACAGACAGAGACACAGAGATAGAGACACAGAGACAGAGACAGAGACAGAGGCAGATACAGAGGCAGACACAGAGACAGAGACAGAGACAGAGACACAGAGGCAGAGACAGAGACAGAGACAGAGACAGAGACAGAGACAGAGACAGAGACAGAGACAGAGACAGAGGCAGATACAGAGGCAAACACAGAGACAGAGACAGAGACAGAGACACAGACAGAGACAGTGAGGCAGAGACACAGAGACAGAGACAGAGACAGAGACAGAGACAGAGGGAGAGAGACACAGAGACAGAGACAGAGACAGAGACAAAGAGACACAGATACAGAAACACAGAGACGGAGACACAGAGACTGCGACACAGAGAGAGAGACACGGAGACGGAGACACAGAGACAGAGACACAGAGACAGAGACAGAGAGAGAGAGAGACACAGAGACAGAGACACAGTGACTGAGACACAGAGACAGAGACACAGGGACAGAGACACAGAGACAGAGACAGAGACAGAGACAGAGACAGAGACAGAGACAGAGACAGAGACAGAGACGGAGACACAGACAGAAACAGAGATAGAGACGGAGACACAGAAACAGAGAGACAGAGACACAGGCACAAGGGCGGAGACACAGAGACAGAGACAGAGATAGAGACAGAGCCACACAGACAGAGACACAGAGATAGAGACACAGAGACAGAGACCCAGAGGCAGAGACACAGGGACAGAGACACAGAGACAGAGACACGGAGACAGAGACACAAGCAAAGACACAGAGGCAGAGACACAGAGGCAGATACAGAGGCAAACACAGAGACAGAGACAGAGACACAGACAGAGACACAGACAGAGACACAGAGACAGAGACAGAGACAGAGACGGAGGCAGACACAGGGACAAAGACAGAGACAGAGACAAAGAGACACAGATACAGAAACACAGAGACGGAGACACAGGGACTGCGACACAGAGAGAGAGACACGGAGACAGAGACCAGAGACAGAGACACAGAGACAGAGACAGAGAGAGAGACACAGAGACAGAGACACAGTGACAGAGACACAGAGACGGAGACACAGGGACAGAGACATTGAGACAGAGACAGAGACAGAGACAGAGACGGAGACAGAGACAGAAACAGAGATAGAGACGGAGACAGAGACAGAGACAGAGACAGAGGCATCGACAGAGACAGAGACAGAGACGGAGACAGAGACAAAAACAGAGATAGAGACGGAGACACAGAAACAGAAAGACAGAGACACAGGCACAAGGGCGGAGACACAGAGACAGAGACAGAGACAGAGACAGAGACAGAGCCACACAGACAGAGAAACAGAGATAGAAGCACAGAGACAGAGACAGAGACAGAGACAGAGACAGAGACACAGAGACAGAGACAGAGAGAGAGACACAGAGACAGAGACACAGAGAGAGAGACACGGAGACAAAGACACAGAGACAGAGGCACAGAGACAGAGACACAGAGACAGAGACACAGAGACAGAGACACAGAGACAGAGACAGGGAGAGAGAGACACAAGAACAGAGACACAGTGACAGAGACACAGAGACAGAGACACAGGGACAGAGACACAGAGACAGAGACACAGAGACAGAGACAGAGAGAGAGACACAGAGACAGAGACACAGAGAGAGAGACACGGAGACAAAGACACAGAGACAGAGGCACAGAGACAGAGACACAGAGACAGAGACACAGAGACGGAGACACAGAGACAGAGACAGGGAGAGAGAGACACAAGAACAGAGACACAGTGACAGAGACACAGAGACAGAGACACAGGGACAGAGACACAGAGACAGAGACACAGAGACAGAGACAGAGACAGAGACAGAGACAGAAACAGAGACAGAGACAGAGACAGAGACGGAGACAGAGACAGAAACAGAGATAGAGACGGAGACACAGAAACAGAGAGACAGAGACACAGGCACAAGGGCGGAGACACAGAGACAGAGACAGAGATAGAGACAGAGCCACACAGACAGAGACACAGAGATAGAGACAGAGACAGAGACAGAGACAGAGACAGAGACAGAGACAGAGACAGAGGCAGAGACAGAGACAGAGACAGAGACAGAGACGGAGACAGAGACAAAAACAGAGATAGAGACGGAGACACAGAAACAGAAAGACAGAGACACAGGCACAAGGGCGGAGACACAGAGACAGAGACAGAGACAGAGACAGAGACAGAGCCACACAGACAGAGACACAGAGATAGAGGCACAGAGACAGAGACAGAGACAGAGACAGAGACACAGAGACAGAGACAGAGAGAGAGACACAGAGACAGAGACACAGTGACAGAGACACAGAGACAGAGACACGGAGACAGAGACACAAGCAAAGACACAGAGGCAGAGACACAGAGGCAGATACAGAGGCAAACACAGAGACAGAGACAGAGACACAGACAGAGACACAGAGACAGAGACAGAGACAGAGACGGAGGCAGACACAGGGACAAAGACAGAGACAGAGACAAAGAGACACAGATACGGAAACACAGAGACGGAGGCACAGAGACTGCGACACAGAGAGAGAGACACGGAGACGGAGACACAGAGACAGAGACACAGAGACAGAGACAGAGAGAGAGAGAGACACAGAGACAGAGACACAGTGACTGAGACACAGAGACAGAGACACAGGGACAGAGACACAGAGACAGAGACACAGAGACAGAGACAGAGACAGAGACAGAGACAGAGACAGAGACAGAGACAGAGACAGAGACAGAGACAGAGACAGAGACAGAGACAGAGACAGAGACAGAGACGGAGACAGAGACAGAAACCGAGACAGAGACGGAGACACAGAAACAGAGAGACAGAGACAGAGGCGGAGACAGAGATAGAGACAAAGCCACACAGACAGAGACACAGAGATAGAGACACAGAGACAGAGACCCAGAGGCAGAGACACAGGGACAGAGACACAGAGACAGAGACACGGAGACAGAGACACAAAGACAGAGGCACAGAGACAGAGACACAGAGACAGAGACACAGAGACACCGACAGAGAGATAGGGATAAGAAGACAGAGGCACAGACAGAGACAGAGACAGAGACAGACAGAGACAGAGACAGAGACATTGACAGAGACATTGACAGAGACAGAGACAGAGACAGAGACAGGGACGGAGACAGAGACAGAGACAGAGACAGACAGAGACAGAGACAGAGACAGAGACAGAGACAGAGACAGAGACAGAGACAGAGACAGTGACAGAGACAGAGACAGAGACAGAGACAGAGACAGAGACAGAGGCAGAGACAGAGACAGAGGCATCGACAGAGACAGAGACAGAGACGGAGACAGAGACAAAAACAGAGATAGAGACGGAGACACAGAAACAGAAAGACAGAGACACAGGCACAAGGGCGGAGACACAGAGACAGAGACAGAGACAGAGACAGAGACAGAGACAGAGCCACACAGACAGAGACACAGATATATAGGCACAGAGACAGAGACAGAGACGCAGAGACAGAGACACGGAGACAGAGATACAGAGGTAGAGACACAGAGACAGAGACACAGGGACAGAGACATTGAGACAGTGACAGAGACAGAGACAGAGACGGAGACAGAGACAGAAGCAGAGATAGAGACGGAGACACAGGCACAAGGGCGGAGACACAGAGACAGAGACAGAGACAGAGACAGAGACAGAGACAGGGACGGAGACAGAGACAGAGCCAGAGACAGAGACAGAGACAGAGACAGAGACAGAGACAGAGACAGAGACAGAGACAGAGACAGAGACAGGGACAGAGACAGAGACAGAGACAGAGACAGAGACAGAGACAGAGACAGAGACAGAGACAGAGACAGAGACAGACAGAGACAGAGACAGAGACAGAGACAGAGACAGAGACAGAGACAGAGACAGAGACAGAGACAGAGACAGAGACAGAGACAGAGACAGAGACAGAGACAGACAGAGACAGAGACAGAGACAGAGACAGAGACAGAGACAGAGACAGAGGCAGAGACAGAGACAGAGACAGAGACGGAGACAGAGACAAAAACAGAGATAGAGACGGAGACACAGAAACAGAAAGACAGAGACACAGGCACAAGGGCGGAGACACAGAGACAGAGACAGAGACAGAGACAGAGACAGACAGAGACAGAGACAGAGACAGAGACAGAGACAGAGACAGAGACAGAGACAGAGACAGAGACAGAGACAGAGGCAGAGACAGAGACAGAGACAGAGACAGAGACGGAGACAGAGACAAAAACAGAGATAGAGACGGAGACACAGAAACAGAAAGACAGAGACACAGGCACAAGGGCGGAGACACAGAGACAGAGACAGAGACAGAGACAGAGACAGAGCCACACAGACAGAGACACAGAGATAGAGGCACAGAGACAGAGACAGAGACAGAGACAGA
>CAMAOD020000016.1:3270592-3275592 GCA_945859595.2 Megachile willughbiella | reverse complement strand
AGACAGAGACAGAGACAGAGACGGAGACAGAGACAGAAACAGAGATAGAGACGGAGACAGAGACTGAGACAGAGACAGAGGCATCGACAGAGACAGAGACAGAGACGGAGACAGAGACAAAAACAGAGATAGAGACGGAGACACAGAAACAGAAAGACAGAGACACAGGCACAAGGGCGGAGACACAGAGACAGAGACAGAGACAGAGACAGAGACAGAGCCACACAGACAGAGAAACAGAGATAGAAGCACAGAGACAGAGACAGAGACAGAGACAGAGACAGAGACACAGAGACAGAGACAGAGAGAGAGACACAGAGACAGAGACACAGAGAGAGAGACACGGAGACAAAGACACAGAGACAGAGGCACAGAGACAGAGACACAGAGACAGAGACACAGAGACAGAGACAGAGAGATAGGGACAAGAAGACAGAGGCACAGACAGAGACAGAGACAGAGGCAGCGACAGAGACATAGACAGAGACATTGACAGAGACATTGACAGAGACAGAGACAGAGACAGAGACAGAGACAGGGACGGAGACAGAGACAGAAACAGAGACAGAGACAGAGACAGAGACAGAGACAGAGACAGAGACAGAGACAGAGACAGAGACAGCGACAGAGACAGAGACAGAGACAGAGACAGAGACAGAGACAGAGACAGAGACAGAGACAGAGACAGAGACAGAGACAGAGGCAGAGACAGAGACAGAGACAGAGACGGAGACAGAGACAAAAACAGAGATAGAGGCGGAGACACAGAAACAGAAAGACAGAGACACAGGCACAAGGGCGGAGACACAGAGACAGAGACAGAGACAGAGACAGAGACAGAGCCACACAGACAGAGACACAGAGATAGAGGCACAGAGACAGAGACAGAGACATAGACAGAGACAGAGACAGAGACAGACACAGAGACAGAGACAGAGGCAGATACAGAGGCAAACACAGAGACAGAGACAGAGACAGAGACACAGACAGAGACACAGAGGCAGAGACACAGAGACAGAGACAGAGACAGAGACAGAGACAGAGACAGAGACGGAGGCAGACACAGGGACAGACACAGAGACAGAGACAAAGAGACACAGATACAGAAACACAGAGACGGAGACACAGGGACTGCGACACAGAGAGAGAGACACGGAGACAGAGACCAGAGACAGAGACACAGAGACAGAGACAGAGAGAGAGACACAGAGACAGAGACACAGTGACAGAGACACAGAGACAGAGACACAGGGACAGAGACATTGAGACAGAGACAGAGACAGAGACAGAGACGGAGACAGAGACAGAAACAGAGATAGAGACGGAGACAGAGACAGAGACAGAGACAGAGGCATCGACAGAGACAGAGACAGAGACGGAGACAGAGACAAAAACAGAGATAGAGACGGAGACACAGAAACAGAAAGACAGAGACACAGGCACAAGGGCGGAGACACAGAGACAGAGACAGAGACAGAGACAGAGACAGAGCCACACAGACAGAGAAACAGAGATAGAAGCACAGAGACAGAGACAGAGACAGAGACAGAGACAGAGACACAGAGACAGAGACAGAGAGAGAGACACAGAGACAGAGACACAGAGAGAGAGACACGGAGACAAAGACACAGAGACAGAGGCACAGAGACAGAGACACAGAGACAGAGACACAGAGACAGAGACACATAGACAGAGACAGGGAGAGAGAGACACAAGAACAGAGACACAGTGACAGAGACACAGAGACAGAGACACAGGGACAGAGACACAGAGACAGAGACACAGAGACAGAGACAGAGAGAGAGACACAGAGACAGAGACACAGAGAGAGAGACACGGAGACAAAGACACAGAGACAGAGGCACAGAGACAGAGACACAGAGACAGAGACACAGAGACGGAGACACAGAGACAGAGACAGGGAGAGAGAGACACAAGAACAGAGACACAGTGACAGAGACACAGAGACAGAGACACAGGGACAGAGACACAGAGACAGAGACACAGAGACAGAGACAGAGACAGAGACAGAGACAGAAACAGAGACAGAGACAGAGACAGAGACGGAGACAGAGACAGAAACAGAGATAGAGACGGAGACACAGAAACAGAGAGACAGAGACGCAGGCACAAGGGCGGAGACACAGAGACAGAGACAGAGATAGAGACAGAGCCACACAGACAGAGACACAGAGATAGAGACAGAGACAGAGACAGAGACAGAGACAGAGGCAGAGACAGAGACAGAGACAGAGACAGAGACGGAGACAGAGACAAAAACAGAGATAGAGACGGAGACACAGAAACAGAAAGACAGAGACACAGGCACAAGGGCGGAGACACAGAGACAGAGACAGAGACAGAGACAGAGACAGAGCCACACAGACAGAGACACAGAGATAGAGGCACAGAGACAGAGACAGAGACAGAGACAGAGACACAGAGACAGAGACAGAGAGAGAGACACAGAGACAGAGACACAGTGACAGAGACACAGAGACAGAGACACGGAGACAGAGACACAAGCAAAGACACAGAGGCAGAGACACAGAGGCAGATACAGAGGCAAACACAGAGACAGAGACAGAGACACAGACAGAGACACAGAGACAGAGACAGAGACAGAGACGGAGGCAGACACAGGGACAAAGACAGAGACAGAGACAAAGAGACACAGATACGGAAACACAGAGACGGAGGCACAGAGACTGCGACACAGAGAGAGAGACACGGAGACGGAGACACAGAGACAGAGACACAGAGACAGAGACAGAGAGAGAGAGAGACACAGAGACAGAGACACAGTGACTGAGACACAGAGACAGAGACACAGGGACAGAGACACAGAGACAGAGACACAGAGACAGAGACAGAGACAGAGACAGAGACAGAGACAGAGACAGAGACAGAGACAGAGACAGAGACAGAGACAGAGACAGAGACAGAGACAGAGACAGAGACGGAGACAGAGACAGAAACCGAGACAGAGACGGAGACACAGAAACAGAGAGACAGAGACAGAGGCGGAGACAGAGATAGAGACAAAGCCACACAGACAGAGACACAGAGATAGAGACACAGAGACAGAGACCCAGAGGCAGAGACACAGGGACAGAGACACAGAGACAGAGACACGGAGACAGAGACACAAAGACAGAGGCACAGAGACAGAGACACAGAGACAGAGACACAGAGACACCGACAGAGAGATAGGGATAAGAAGACAGAGGCACAGACAGAGACAGAGACAGAGACAGACAGAGACAGAGACAGAGACATTGACAGAGACATTGACAGAGACAGAGACAGAGACAGAGACAGGGACGGAGACAGAGACAGAGACAGAGACAGACAGAGACAGAGACAGAGACAGAGACAGAGACAGAGACAGAGACAGAGACAGAGACAGAGACAGAGGCATCGACAGAGACAGAGACAGAGACGGAGACAGAGACAAAAACAGAGATAGAGACGGAGACACAGAAACAGAAAGACAGAGACACAGGCACAAGGGCGGAGACACAGAGACAGAGACAGAGACAGAGACAGAGACAGAGACAGAGCCACACAGACAGAGACACAGATATATAGGCACAGAGACAGAGACAGAGACGCAGAGACAGAGACACGGAGACAGAGATACAGAGGTAGAGACACAGAGACAGAGACACAGGGACAGAGACATTGAGACAGTGACAGAGACAGAGACAGAGACGGAGACAGAGACAGAAGCAGAGATAGAGACGGAGACACAGGCACAAGGGCGGAGACACAGAGACAGAGACAGAGACAGAGACAGAGACAGAGACAGGGACGGAGACAGAGACAGAGCCAGAGACAGAGACAGAGACAGAGACAGAGACAGAGACAGAGACAGAGACAGAGACAGAGACAGGGACAGAGACAGAGACAGAGACAGAGACAGAGACAGAGACAGAGACAGAGACAGAGACAGACAGAGACAGAGACAGAGACACAGACAGAGACAGAGACAGAGACAGAGACAGAGACAGAGACAGAGACAGAGACAGAGACAGAGACAGAGACAGAGACAGACAGAGACAGAGACAGAGACAGAGACAGAGACAGAGACAGAGACAGAGGCAGAGACAGAGACAGAGACAGAGACGGAGACAGAGACAAAAACAGAGATAGAGACGGAGACACAGAAACAGAAAGACAGAGACACAGGCACAAGGGCGGAGACACAGAGACAGAGACAGAGACAGAGACAGAGACAGACAGAGACAGAGACAGAGACAGAGACAGAGACAGAGACAGAGACAGAGACAGAGACAGAGACAGAGACAGAGGCAGAGACAGAGACAGAGACAGAGACAGAGACGGAGACAGAGACAAAAACAGAGATAGAGACGGAGACACAGAAACAGAAAGACAGAGACACAGGCACAAGGGCGGAGACACAGAGACAGAGACAGAGACAGAGACAGAGACAGAGCCACACAGACAGAGACACAGAGATAGAGGCACAGAGACAGAGACAGAGACAGAGACAGAGACACAGAGACAGAGACAGAGAGAGAGACACAGAGACAGAGACACAGTGACAGAGACACAGAGACAGAGACACAGGGACAGAGACACAGAGACAGAGACACAGAGACAGAGACAGAGACAGAGACAGAGACGGAGACAGAGACAGAAACAAAGATAGAGACGGAGACACAGAAACAGAGAGACAGAGACACAGGCACAAGGGCGGAGACACAGAGACAGAGACAGAGACAGAGACAGAGACAGAGACAGAGACAGAGACAGAGACAGAGACAGAGACAGAGACAGAGACAGAGACAGAGACAGAGACAGAGACAGAGACAGAGACAGAGACAGAGACAGACAGAGACAGAGACAGAGACACAGACAGAGACAGAGACAGAGACAGAGACAGAGACAGAGACAGAGACAGAGACAGAGACAGAGACAGAGGCAGAGACAGAGACAGAGACAGAGACGGAGACAGAGACAAAAACAGAGATAGA
>CAMAOD020000016.1:3248092-3265592 GCA_945859595.2 Megachile willughbiella | reverse complement strand
GACAGAGACAAAGAGACACAGATACGGAAACACAGAGACGGAGGCACAGAGACTGCGACACAGAGAGAGAGACACGAAGACGGAGACACAGAGACAGAGACACAGAGACAGAGACAGAGAGAGAGAGAGACACAGAGACAGAGACACAGTGACTGAGACACAGAGACAGAGACACAGGGACAGAGACACAGAGACAGAGACACAGAGACAGAGACAGAGACAGAGACAGAGACAGAGACAGAGACAGAGACAGAGACAGAGACAGAGACAGAGACAGAGACAGAGACGGAGACAGAGACAGAAACCGAGACAGAGACGGAGACACAGAAACAGAGAGACAGAGACAGAGGCAGAGACAGAGATAGAGACAAAGCCACACAGACAGAGACACAGAGATAGAGACACAGAGACAGAGACCCAGAGGCAGAGACACAGGGACAGAGACACAGAGACAGAGACACGGAGACAGAGACACAAAGACAGAGGCACAGAGACAGAGACACAGAGACAGAGACACAGAGACACCGACAGAGAGATAGGGATAAGAAGACAGAGGCACAGACAGAGACAGAGACAGAGACAGACAGAGACAGAGACAGAGACATTGACAGAGACATTGACAGAGACAGAGACAGAGACAGAGACAGGGACGGAGACAGAGACAGAGACAGAGACAGACAGAGACAGAGACAGAGACAGAGACAGAGACAGAGACAGAGACAGAGACAGAGACAGTGACAGAGACAGAGACAGAGACAGAGACAGAGACAGAGACAGAGACAGAGACAGAGACAGAGGCATCGACAGAGACAGAGACAGAGACGGAGACAGAGACAAAAACAGAGATAGAGACGGAGACACAGAAACAGAAAGACAGAGACACAGGCACAAGGGCGGAGACACAGAGACAGAGACAGAGACAGAGACAGAGACAGAGACAGAGCCACACAGACAGAGACACAGATATATAGGCACAGAGACAGAGACAGAGACGCAGAGACAGAGACACGGAGACAGAGACACAGAGGCAGAGACACAGAGACAGAGACACAGGGACAGAGACATTGAGACAGTGACAGAGACAGAGACGGAGACAGAGACAGAAGCAGAGATAGAGACGGAGACACAGGCACAAGGGCGGAGACACAGAGACAGAGACAGAGACAGAGACAGAGACAGAGACAGGGACGGAGACAGAGACAGAGCCAGAGACAGAGACAGAGACAGAGACAGAGACAGAGACAGAGACAGAGACAGAGACAGAGACAGAGACAGAGACAGAGATAGAGACAGAGACAGAGACAGAGACAGAGACAGAGACAGAGACAGAGACAGAGACAGAGACAGAGACAGAGACAGAGACAGAGACAGAGACAGAGACAGAGACAGAGACAGAGACAGAGACAGAGACAGAGACAGAGACAGAGACAGAGACAGAGACAGAGACAGAGACAGAGACGGAGACAGAGACAGAAACCGAGACAGAGACGGAGACACAGAAACAGAGAGACAGAGACAGAGGCAGAGACAGAGATAGAGACAAAGCCACACAGACAGAGACACAGAGATAGAGACACAGAGACAGAGACCCAGAGGCAGAGACACAGGGACAGAGACACAGAGACAGAGACACGGAGACAGAGACACAAAGACAGAGGCACAGAGACAGAGACACAGAGACAGAGACACAGAGACACCGACAGAGAGATAGGGATAAGAAGACAGAGGCACAGACAGAGACAGAGACAGAGACAGACAGAGACAGAGACAGAGACATTGACAGAGACATTGACAGAGACAGAGACAGAGACAGAGACAGGGACGGAGACAGAGACAGAGACAGAGACAGACAGAGACAGAGACAGAGACAGAGACAGAGACAGAGACAGAGACAGAGACAGAGACAGTGACAGAGACAGAGACAGAGACAGAGACAGAGACAGAGACAGAGACAGAGACAGAGACAGAGACAGAGGCATCGACAGAGACAGAGACAGAGACGGAGACAGAGACAAAAACAGAGATAGAGACGGAGACACAGAAACAGAAAGACAGAGACACAGGCACAAGGGCGGAGACACAGAGACAGAGACAGAGACAGAGACAGAGACAGAGACAGAGCCACACAGACAGAGACACAGATATATAGGCACAGAGACAGAGACAGAGACGCAGAGACAGAGACACGGAGACAGAGACACAGAGGCAGAGACACAGAGACAGAGACACAGGGACAGAGACATTGAGACAGTGACAGAGACAGAGACAGAGACGGAGACAGAGACAGAAGCAGAGATAGAGACGGAGACACAGGCACAAGGGCGGAGACACAGAGACAGAGACAGAGACAGAGACAGAGACAGAGACAGGGACGGAGACAGAGACAGAGCCAGAGACAGAGACAGAGACAGAGACAGAGACAGAGACAGAGACAGAGACAGAGACAGAGACAGAGACAGAGACAGAGACAGAGACAGAGACAGAGACAGAGACAGAGACAGAGACAGAGACAGAGACAGAGACAGAGACAGAGACAGAGACAGAGACAGAGACAGAGACAGAGACAGAGACAGACAGAGACAGAGACAGAGACAGAGGCAGAGACAGAGACAGAGACAGAGACGGAGACAGAGGCAGAGACAGAGACAGAGACAGAGACGGAGACAGAGACAAAAACAGAGATAGAGACGGAGACACAGAAACAGAAAGACAGAGACACAGGCACAAGGGCGGAGACACAGAGACAGAGACAGAGACAGAGACAGAGACAGAGCCACACAGACAGAGACACAGAGATAGAGGCACAGAGACAGAGACAGAGACAGAGACAGAGACACAGAGACAGAGACAGAGAGAGAGACACAGAGACAGAGACACAGTGACAGAGACACAGAGACAGAGACACAGGGACAGAGACACAGAGACAGAGACACAGAGACAGAGACAGAGACAGAGACAGAGACAGAGACGGAGACAGAGACAGAAACAAAGATAGAGACGGAGACACAGAAACAGAGAGACAGAGACACAGGCACAAGGGCGGAGACACAGAGACAGAGACAGAGACAGAGACAGAGACGGAGACAGAGACAGAAACAAAGATAGAGACGGAGACACAGAAACAGAGAGACAGAGACACAGGCACAAGGGCGGAGACACAGAGACAGAGACAGAGACAGAGGCAGAGACAGAGACAGAGACAGAGACACAGACAGAGACACAGAGACAGAGACAGAGACAGAGACGGAGGCAGACACAGGGACAAAGACAGAGACAGAGACAAAGAGACACAGATACGCAAACACAGAGACGGAGGCACAGAGACTGCGACACAGAGAGAGAGACACGGAGACGGAGACACAGAGACAGAGACACAGAGACAGAGACAGAGAGAGAGAGAGACACAGAGACAGAGACACAGTGACTGAGACACAGAGACAGAGACACAGGGACAGAGACACAGAGACAGAGACACAGAGACAGAGACAGAGACAGAGACAGAGACAGAGACAGAGACAGAGACAGAGACAGAGACAGAGACAGAGACAGAGACAGAGACAGAGACAGAGACAGAGACGGAGACAGAGACAGAAACCGAGACAGAGACGGAGACACAGAAACAGAGAGACAGAGGCAGAGGCAGAGACAGAGATAGAGACAAAGCCACACAGACAGAGACACAGAGATAGAGACACAGAGACAGAGACCCAGAGGCAGAGACACAGGGACAGAGACACAGAGACAGAGACACGGAGACAGAGACACAAAGACAGAGGCACAGAGACAGAGACACAGAGACACCGACAGAGAGATAGGGATAAGAAGACAGAGGCACAGACAGAGACAGAGACAGAGACAGACAGAGACAGAGACAGAGACATTGACAGAGACATTGACAGAGACAGAGACAGAGACAGAGACAGGGACGGAGACAGAGACAGAGACAGAGACAGACAGAGACAGGGACAGAGACAGAGACAGAGACAGAGACAGAGACAGAGACAGAGACAGTGACAGAGACAGAGACAGAGACAGAGACAGAGACAGAGACAGAGACAGAGACAGAGACAGAGGCATCGACAGAGACAGAGACAGAGACGGAGACAGAGACAAAAACAGAGATAGAGACGGAGACACAGAAACAGAAAGACAGAGACACAGGCACAAGGGCGGAGACACAGAGACAGAGACAGAGACAGAGACAGAGACAGAGACAGAGCCACACAGACAGAGACACAGATATATAGGCACAGAGACAGAGACAGAGACGCAGAGACAGAGACACGGAGACAGAGACACAGAGGCAGAGACACAGAGACAGAGACACAGGGACAGAGACATTGAGACAGTGACAGAGACAGAGACAGAGACGGAGACAGAGACAGAAGCAGAGATAGAGACGGAGACACAGGCACAAGGGCGGAGACACAGAGACAGAGACAGAGACAGAGACAGAGACAGAGACAGGGACGGAGACAGAGACAGAGCCAGAGACAGAGACAGAGACAGAGACAGAGACAGAGACAGAGACAGAGACAGAGACAGAGACAGAGACAGAGACAGAGACAGAGACAGAGACAGAGACAGAGACAGAGACAGAGACAGAGACAGAGACAGAGACAGAGACAGAGACAGAGACAGAGACAGAGACAGAGACAGAGACAGAGACAGAGACAGAGACAGACAGAGACAGAGACAGAGACAGAGGCAGAGACAGAGACAGAGACAGAGACGGAGACAGAGGCAGAGACAGAGACAGAGACAGAGACGGAGACAGAGACAAAAACAGAGATAGAGACGGAGACACAGAAACAGAAAGACAGAGACACAGGCACAAGGGCGGAGACACAGAGACAGAGACAGAGACAGAGACAGAGACAGAGCCACACAGACAGAGACACAGAGATAGAGGCACAGAGACAGAGACAGAGACAGAGACAGAGACACAGAGACAGAGACAGAGAGAGAGACACAGAGACAGAGACACAGTGACAGAGACACAGAGACAGAGACACAGGGACAGAGACACAGAGACAGAGACACAGAGACAGAGACAGAGACAGAGACAGAGACAGAGACGGAGACAGAGACAGAAACAAAGATAGAGACGGAGACACAGAAACAGAGAGACAGAGACACAGGCACAAGGGCGGAGACACAGAGACAGAGACAGAGACAGAGACAGAGACGGAGACAGAGACAGAAACAAAGATAGAGACGGAGACACAGAAACAGAGAGACAGAGACACAGGCACAAGGGCGGAGACACAGAGACAGAGACAGAGACAGAGGCAGAGACAGAGACAGAGACAGAGACAGAGACAGAGACAGAGACAGAGACAGAGACAGAGACAGAGACAGAGACAGAGACAGAGACAGAGACAGAGACAGAGACAGAGACAGAGACAGAGACAGAGACAGAGACAGAGACAGAGACAGAGACAGAGACAGCGACAGAGACAGAGACAGAGACAGAGACAGAGGCAGAGACAGAGACAGAGACAGACAGAGACAGAGACAGAGACAGAGACAGAGACAGAGACAGAGACAGAGACAGAGACAGAGACAGAGGCAGAGACAGAGACAGACAGAGACGGAGACAGAGACAAAAACAGAGATAGAGACGGAGACACAGATACAGAAAGACAGAGACACAGGCACAAGGGCGGAGACACAGAGACAGAGACAGAGACAGAGACAGAGACAGAGCCACACAGACAGAGACACAGAGATAGAGGCACAGAGACGGAGACAGAGACATAGACAGAGACAGAGACAGAGACAGACACAGAGACAGAGACAGAGGCAGATACAGAGGCAAACACAGAGACAGAGACAGAGACAGAGACACAGACAGAGACACAGAGGCAGAGACACAGAGACAGAGACAGAGACAGAGACAGAGACAGAGACAGAGACGGAGGCAGACACAGGGACAGAGACAGAGACAGAGACAAAGAGACACAGATACAGAAACACAGAGACGGAGACACAGAGACTGCGACACAGAGAGAGAGACACGGAGACAGAGACCAGAGACAGAGACACAGAGACAGAGACAGAGAGGGAGACACAGAGACAGAGACACAGTGACAGAGACACAGAGACAGAGACACAGGGACAGAGACATTGAGACAGAGACAGAGACAGAGACAGAGACGGAGACAGAGACAGAAACAGAGATAGAGACGGAGACAGAGACTGAGACAGAGACAGAGGCATCGACAGAGACAGAGACAGAGACGGAGACAGAGACAAAAACAGAGATAGAGACGGAGACACAGAAACAGAAAGACAGAGACACAGGCACAAGGGCGGAGACACAGAGACAGAGACAGAGACAGAGACAGAGACAGAGCCACACAGACAGAGACACAGAGATAGAAGCACAGAGACAGAGACAGAGACAGAGACAGAGACACAGAGACAGAGACAGAGAGAGAGACACAGAGACAGAGACACAGTGACAGAGACACAGAGACAGAGACACAGGGACAGAGACACAAAGACAGAGGCACAGAGACAGAGACACAGAGACACCGACAGAGAGATAGGGACAAGAAGACAGAGGCACAGACAGAGACAGAGACAGAGGCAGCGACAGAGACATAGACAGAGACATTGACAGAGACATTGACAGAGACAGAGACAGAGACAGAGACAGAGACAGGGACGGAGACAGAGACAGAAACAAAGATAGAGACGGAGACACAGAAACAGAGAGACAGAGACACAGGCACAAGGGCGGAGACACAGAGACAGAGACAGAGACAGAGGCAGAGACAGAGACAGAGACAGAGACAGAGACAGAGACAGAGACAGAGACAGAGACAGAGACAGAGACAGAGACAGAGACAGAGACAGAGACAGAGACAGAGACAGAGACAGAGACAGAGACAGAGACAGAGACAGAGACAGAGACAGAGACAGAGACAGAGACAGAGACAGAGACAGAGACAGAGACAGAGACAGAGACAGAGACAGAGACAGCGACAGAGACAGAGACAGAGACAGAGACAGAGGCAGAGACAGAGACAGAGACAGACAGAGACAGAGACAGAGACAGAGACAGAGACAGAGACAGAGACAGAGACAGAGACAGAGACAGAGGCAGAGACAGAGACAGAGACAGAGACGGAGACAGAGACAAAAACAGAGATAGAGACGGAGACACAGATACAGAAAGACAGAGACACAGGCACAAGGGCGGAGACACAGAGACAGAGACAGAGACAGAGACAGAGACAGAGCCACACAGACAGAGACACAGAGATAGAGGCACAGAGACGGAGACAGAGACATAGACAGAGACAGAGACAGAGACAGACACAGAGACAGAGACAGAGGCAGATACAGAGGCAAACACAGAGACAGAGACAGAGACAGAGACACAGACAGAGACACAGAGGCAGAGACACAGAGACAGAGACAGAGACAGAGACAGAGACAGAGACAGAGACGGAGGCAGACACAGGGACAGAGACAGAGACAGAGACAAAGAGACACAGATACAGAAACACAGAGACGGAGACACAGAGACTGCGACACAGAGAGAGAGACACGGAGACAGAGACCAGAGACAGAGACACAGAGACAGAGACAGAGAGGGAGACACAGAGACAGAGACACAGTGACAGAGACACAGAGACAGAGACACAGGGACAGAGACATTGAGACAGAGACAGAGACAGAGACAGAGACGGAGACAGAGACAGAAACAGAGATAGAGACGGAGACAGAGACAGAGACAGAGACAGAGGCATCGACAGAGACAGAGACGGAGACGGAGACAGAGACAAAAACAGAGATAGAGACGGAGACACAGAAACAGAAAGACAGAGACACAGGCACAAGGGCGGAGACACAGAGACAGAGACAGAGACAGAGACAGAGACAGAGCCACACAGACAGAGACACAGAGATAGAAGCACAGAGACAGAGACAGAGACAGAGACAGAGACACAGAGACAGAGACAGAGAGAGAGACACAGAGACAGAGACACAGTGACAGAGACACAGAGACAGAGACACAGGGACAGAGACACAAAGACAGAGGCACAGAGACAGAGACACAGAGACACCGACAGAGAGATAGGGACAAGAAGACAGAGGCACAGACAGAGACAGAGACAGAGACAGCGACAGAGACATAGACAGAGACATTGACAGAGACATTGACAGAGACAGAGACAGAGACAGAGACAGAGACAGGGACGGAGACAGAGACAGAAACAGAGACAGAGACAGAGACAGACAGAGACAGAGACAGAGAGAGAGACAGAGACACAGAGACACAGAGACAGAGACACAGAGACAGAGACACAGAGACAGAGACACAGAGACAGAGCCACACAGACAGAGACACAGAGATAGAGACACAGAGACAGAGACAGAGACAGAGGCAGATACAGAGGCAAACACAGAGACAGAGACAGAGACAGAGACACAGACAGAGACAGTGAGGCAGAGACACAGAGACAGAGACAGAGACAGAGACAGAGACAGAGGGAGAGAGACACAGAGACAGAGACAGAGACAGAGACAAAGAGACACAGATACAGAAACACAGAGACGGAGACACAGAGACTGCGACACAGAGAGAGAGACACGGAGACGGAGACACAGAGACAGAGACACAGAGACAGAGACAGAGAGAGAGAGAGACACAGAGACAGAGACACAGTGACTGAGACACAGAGACAGAGACACAGGGACAGAGACACAGAGACAGAGACAGAGACAGAGACAGAGACAGAGACAGAGACAGAGACAGAGACAGAGACGGAGACACAGACAGAAACAGAGATAGAGACGGAGACACAGAAACAGAGAGACAGAGACACAGGCACAAGGGCGGAGACACAGAGACAGAGACAGAGATAGAGACAGAGCCACACAGACAGAGACACAGAGATAGAGACACAGAGACAGAGACCCAGAGGCAGAGACACAGGGACAGAGACACAGAGACAGAGACACGGAGACAGAGACACAAGCAAAGACACAGAGGCAGAGACACAGAGGCAGATACAGAGGCAAACACAGAGACAGAGACAGAGACACAGACAGAGACACAGACAGAGACACAGAGACAGAGACAGAGACAGAGACGGAGGCAGACACAGGGACAAAGACAGAGACAGAGACAAAGAGACACAGATACGGAAACACAGAGACGGAGGCACAGAGACTGCGACACAGAGAGAGAGACACGGAGACGGAGACACAGAGACAGAGACACAGAGACAGAGACAGAGAGAGAGAGAGACACAGAGACAGAGACACAGTGACTGAGACACAGAGACAGAGACACAGGGACAGAGACACAGAGACAGAGACACAGAGACAGAGACAGAGACAGAGACAGAGACAGAAACAGAGACAGAGACAGAGACAGAGACAGAGACAGAGACGGAGACAGAGACAGAAACCGAGATAGAGACGGAGACACAGAAACAGAGAGACAGAGACACAGGCACAAGGGCGGAGACACAGAGACAGAGACAGAGGCAGAGACAGAGATAGAGACAAAGCCACACAGACAGAGACACAGAGATAGAGACACAGAGACAGAGACCCAGAGGCAGAGACACAGGGACAGAGACACAGAGACAGAGACACGGAGACAGAGACACAAAGACAGAGGCACAGAGACAGAGACACAGAGACAGAGACACAGAGACACCGACAGAGAGATAGGGACAAGAAGACAGAGGCACAGACAGAGACAGAGACAGACAGAGACAGAGACAGAGACATTGACAGAGACATTGACAGAGACAGAGACAGAGACAGAGACAGAGACAGGGACGGAGACAGAGACAGAGCCAGATACAGAGACAGACAGAGACAGGGACAGAGACAGAGACAGAGACAGAGACAGAGACAGAGACAGAGACAGAGGCATCGACAGAGACAGAGACAGAGACGGAGACAGAGACAAAAACAGAGATAGAGACGGAGACACAGAAACAGAGACAGAGACAGAGACAGAGACAGAGACAGACACAGAGACAGAGACAGGGACACAGACAGAGACACAGAGGCAGAGACACAGAGACAGAGTCAGAGACAGAGACAAAGACAGTGACGGAGGCAGACACAGGGACAGAGACAGAGACAGAGACAAAGAGACACAGATACAGAAACACAGAGACGGAGACACAGAGACTGCGACACAGAGAGAGAGACACGGAGACAGAGACCAGAGACAGAGACACAGAGACAGAGACAGAGAGAGAGACACAGAGACAGAGACACAGTGACAGAGACACAGAGACAGAGACACAGGGACAGGGACATTGAGACAGAGACAGAGACAGAGACAGAGACGGAGACAGAGACAGAAACAGAGATAGAGACGGAGACAGAGACAGAGACAGAGACAGAGACAGAGACAGAGACAGAGACAGAGACAGAGACAGAGACAGAGACAGAGACAGAGACAGAGACAGAGACAGAGACAGAGACACAGAGACAGAGACACAGGGACAGAGACACAGAGACAGAGACACAGAGACAGAGACAGAGACACAGACAGAGACGGAGACAGAGACAGAAACAAAGATAGAGACGGAGACACAGAAACAGAGAGACAGAGACACAGGCACAAGGGCGGAGACACAGAGACAGAGACAGAGACAGAGACAGAGACAGAGACAGAGACAGAGACAGAGACAGAGACAGAGACAGAGACAGAGACAGAGACAGAGACAGAGACAGAGACAGAGACAGAGACAGAGACAGAGACAGAGACAGAGACAGAGACAGAGACAGAGACAGAGACAGAGACAGAGACAGAGACAGAGGCAGAGACAGAGACAGAGACAGAGACGGAGACAGAGACAAAAACAGAGATAGAGACGGAGACACAGAAACAGAAAGACAGAGACACAGGCACAAGGGCGGAGACACAGAGACAGAGACAGAGGCAGACAGAGACAGAGACAGAGACAGAGCCACACAGACAGAGACACAGAGATAGAAGCACAGAGACAGAGACAGAGACAGAGACAGAGACACAGAGACAGAGACAGAGAGAGAGACACAGAGACAGAGACACAGTGACAGAGACACAGAGACAGAGACACAGGGACAGAGACACAAAGACAGAGGCACAGAGACAGAGACACAGAGACACCGACAGAGAGATAGGGACAAGAAGACAGAGGCACAGACAGAGACAGAGACAGAGACAGCGACAGAGACATAGACAGAGACATTGACAGAGACATTGACAGAGACAGAGACAGAGACAGAGACAGAGACAGGGACGGAGACAGAGACAGAAACAGAGACAGAGACAGAGACAGACAGAGACAGAGACAGAGACAGAGACAGAGACAGAGACAGAGACAGAGACACAGAGACACAGAGACAGAGACACAGAGACAGAGACACAGAGACAGAGCCACACAGACAGAGACACAGAGATAGAGACACAGAGACAGAGACAGAGACAGAGACACAGAGACAGAGACAGAGACAGAGACAGAGACAGAGACAGAGACAGAGACAGAGACAGAGACAGAGACAGGGACAGAGACAGAGGCAGAGACAGAGACAGAGACAGAGACAGAGACAGAGACAGAGACAGAGACAGAGACAGAGACAGAGACAGAGACAGAGACAGAGACAGAGACAGAGACAGAGACAGAGACAGAGACAGAGACAGACAGAGACAGAGACAGAGACAGAGGCAGAGACAGAGACAGAGACAGAGACGGAGACAGAGGCAGAGACAGAGACAGAGACAGAGACGGAGACAGAGACAAAAACAGAGATAGAGACGGAGACACAGAAACAGAAAGACAGAGACACAGGCACAAGGGCGAAGACACAGAGACAGAGACAGAGACAGAGACAGAGACAGAGCCACACAGACAGAGACACAGAGATAGAGGCACAGAGACAGAGACAGAGACAGAGACAGAGACACAGAGACAGAGACAGAGAGAGAGACACAGAGACAGAGACACAGTGACAGAGACACAGAGACAGAGACACAGGGACAGAGACACAGAGACAGAGACACAGAGACAGAGACAGAGACAGAGACAGAGACAGAGACGGAGACAGAGACAGAAACAAAGATAGAGACGGAGACACAGAAACAGAGAGACAGAGACACAGGCACAAGGGCGGAGACACAGAGACAGAGACAGAGACAGAGACAGAGACGGAGACAGAGGCAGAAACAAAGATAGAGACGGAGACACAGAAACAGAGAGACAGAGACACAGGCACAAGGGCGGAGACACAGAGACAGAGACAGAGACAGAGGCAGAGACAGAGACAGAGACAGAGACAGAGACAGAGACAGAGACAGAGACAGAGACAGAGACAGAGACAGAGACAGAGACAGAGACAGAGACAGAGACAGAGACAGAGACAGAGACAGAGACAGAGACAGAGACAGAGACAGAGACAGAGACAGAGACAGCGACAGAGACAGAGACAGAGACAGAGACAGAGGCAGAGACAGAGACAGAGACAGACAGAGACAGAGACAGAGACAGAGACAGAGACAGAGACAGAGACAGAGACAGAGACAGAGACAGAGGCAGAGACAGAGACAGACAGAGACGGAGACAGAGACAAAAACAGAGATAGAGACGGAGACACAGATACAGAAAGACAGAGACACAGGCACAAGGGCGGAGACACAGAGACAGAGACAGAGACAGAGACAGAGACAGAGCCACACAGACAGAGACACAGAGATAGAGGCACAGAGACGGAGACAGAGACATAGACAGAGACAGAGACAGAGACAGACACAGAGACAGAGACAGAGGCAGATACAGAGGCAAACACAGAGACAGAGACAGAGACAGAGACACAGACAGAGACACAGAGGCAGAGACACAGAGACAGAGACAGAGACAGAGACAGAGACAGAGACAGAGACGGAGGCAGACACAGGGACAGAGACAGAGACAGAGACAAAGAGACACAGATACAGAAACACAGAGACGGAGACACAGAGACTGCGACACAGAGAGAGAGACACGGAGACAGAGACCAGAGACAGAGACACAGAGACAGAGACAGAGAGGGAGACACAGAGACAGAGACACAGTGACAGAGACACAGAGACAGAGACACAGGGACAGAGACATTGAGACAGAGACAGAGACAGAGACAGAGACGGAGACAGAGACAGAAACAGAGATAGAGACGGAGACAGAGACTGAGACAGAGACAGAGGCATCGACAGAGACAGAGACAGAGACGGAGACAGAGACAAAAACAGAGATAGAGACGGAGACACAGAAACAGAAAGACAGAGACACAGGCACAAGGGCGGAGACACAGAGACAGAGACAGAGACAGAGACAGAGACAGAGCCACACAGACAGAGACACAGAGATAGAAGCACAGAGACAGAGACAGAGACAGAGACAGAGACACAGAGACAGAGACAGAGAGAGAGACACAGAGACAGAGACACAGTGACAGAGACACAGAGACAGAGACACAGGGACAGAGACACAAAGACAGAGGCACAGAGACAGAGACACAGAGACACCGACAGAGAGATAGGGACAAGAAGACAGAGGCACAGACAGAGACAGAGACAGAGGCAGCGACAGAGACATAGACAGAGACATTGACAGAGACATTGACAGAGACAGAGACAGAGACAGAGACAGAGACAGGGACGGAGACAGAGACAGAAACAAAGATAGAGACGGAGACACAGAAACAGAGAGACAGAGACACAGGCACAAGGGCGGAGACACAGAGACAGAGACAGAGACAGAGGCAGAGACAGAGACAGAGACAGAGACAGAGACAGAGACAGAGACAGAGACAGAGACAGAGACAGAGACAGAGACAGAGACAGAGACAGAGACAGAGACAGAGACAGAGACAGAGACAGAGACAGAGACAGAGACAGAGACAGAGACAGAGACAGAGACAGAGACAGAGACAGAGACAGAGACAGAGACAGAGACAGAGACAGCGACAGAGACAGAGACAGAGACAGAGACAGAGGCAGAGACAGAGACAGAGACAGACAGAGACAGAGACAGAGACAGAGACAGAGACAGAGACAGAGACAGAGACAGAGACAGAGACAGAGGCAGAGACAGAGACAGAGACAGAGACGGAGACAGAGACAAAAACAGAGATAGAGACGGAGACACAGATACAGAAAGACAGAGACACAGGCACAAGGGCGGAGACACAGAGACAGAGACAGAGACAGAGACAGAGACAGAGCCACACAGACAGAGACACAGAGATAGAGGCACAGTGACGGAGACAGAGACATAGACAGAGACAGAGACAGAGACAGACACAGAGACAGAGACAGAGGCAGATACAGAGGCAAACACAGAGACAGAGACAGAGACAGAGACACAGACAGAGACACAGAGGCAGAGACACAGAGACAGAGACAGAGACAGAGACAGAGACAGAGACAGAGACGGAGGCAGACACAGGGACAGAGACAGAGACAGAGACAAAGAGACACAGATACAGAAACACAGAGACGGAGACACAGAGACTGCGACACAGAGAGAGAGACACGGAGACAGAGACCAGAGACAGAGACACAGAGACAGAGACAGAGAGGGAGACACAGAGACAGAGACACAGTGACAGAGACACAGAGACAGAGACACAGGGACAGAGACATTGAGACAGAGACAGAGACAGAGACAGAGACGGAGACAGAGACAGAAACAGAGATAGAGACGGAGACAGAGACAGAGACAGAGACAGAGGCATCGACAGAGACAGAGACGGAGACGGAGACAGAGACAAAAACAGAGATGGAGACGGAGACACAGAAACAGAAAGACAGAGACACAGGCACAAGGGCGGAGACACAGAGCCAGAGACAGAGACAGAGACAGAGACAGAGCCACACAGACAGAGACACAGAGATAGAAGCACAGAGACAGAGACAGAGACAGAGACAGAGACACAGAGACAGAGACAGAGAGAGAGACACAGAGACAGAGACACAGTGACAGAGACACAGAGACAGAGACACAGGGACAGAGACACAAAGACAGAGGCACAGAGACAGAGACACAGAGACACCGACAGAGAGATAGGGACAAGAAGACAGAGGCACAGACAGAGACAGAGACAGAGACAGCGACAGAGACATAGACAGAGACATTGACAGAGACATTGACAGAGACAGAGACAGAGACAGAGACAGAGACAGGGACGGAGACAGAGACAGAAACAGAGACAGAGACAGAGACAGACAGAGACAGAGACAGAGAGAGAGACAGAGACACAGAGACACAGAGACAGAGACACAGAGACAGAGACACAGAGACAGAGACACAGAGACAGAGCCACACAGACAGAGACACAGAGATAGAGACACAGAGACAGAGACAGAGACAGAGGCAGATACAGAGGCAGACACAGACACAGAGACAGAGACAGAGACACAGAGGCAGAGACAGAGACAGAGACAGAGACAGAGACAGAGACAGAGACAGAGACAGAGACAGAGACAGAGACAGAGGCAGATACAGAGGCAAACACAGAGACAGAGACAGAGACAGAGACACAGACAGAGACAGTGAGGCAGAGACACAGAGACAGAGACAGAGACAGAGACAGAGACAGAGGGAGAGAGACACAGAGACAGAGACAGAGACAGAGACAAAGAGACACAGATACAGAAACACAGAGACGGAGACACAGAGACTGCGACACAGAGAGAGAGACACGGAGACGGAGACACAGAGACAGAGACACAGAGACAGAGACAGAGAGAGAGAGAGACACAGAGACAGAGACACAGTGACTGAGACACAGAGACAGAGACACAGGGACAGAGACACAGAGACAGAGACAGAGACAGAGACAGAGACAGAGACAGAGACAGAGACAGAGACAGAGACGGAGACACAGACAGAAACAGAGATAGAGACGGAGACACAGAAACAGAGAGACAGAGACACAGGCACAAGGGCGGAGACACAGAGACAGAGACAGAGATAGAGACAGAGCCACACAGACAGAGACACAGAGATAGAGACACAGAGACAGAGACCCAGAGGCAGAGACACAGGGACAGAGACACAGAGACAGAGACACGGAGACAGAGACACAAGCAAAGACACAGAGGCAGAGACACAGAGGCAGATACAGAGGCAAACACAGAGACAGAGACAGAGACACAGACAGAGACACAGACAGAGACACAGAGACAGAGACAGAGACAGAGACGGAGGCAGACACAGGGACAAAGACAGAGACAGAGACAAAGAGACACAGATACGGAAACACAGAGACGGAGGCACAGAGACTGCGACACAGAGAGAGAGACACGGAGACGGAGACACAGAGACAGAGACACAGAGACAGAGACAGAGAGAGAGAGAGACACAGAGACAGAGACACAGTGACTGAGACACAGAGACAGAGACACAGGGACAGAGACACAGAGACAGAGACACAGAGACAGAGACAGAGACAGAGACAGAGACAGAAACAGAGACAGAGACAGAGACAGAGACAGAGACAGAGACGGAGACAGAGACAGAAACCGAGATAGAGACGGAGACACAGAAACAGAGAGACAGAGACACAGGCACAAGGGCGGAGACACAGAGACAGAGACAGAGGCAGAGACAGAGATAGAGACAAAGCCACACAGACAGAGACACAGAGATAGAGACACAGAGACAGAGACCCAGAGGCAGAGACACAGGGACAGAGACACAGAGACAGAGACACGGAGACAGAGACACAAAGACAGAGGCACAGAGACAGAGACACAGAGACAGAGACACAGAGACACCGACAGAGAGATAGGGACAAGAAGACAGAGGCACAGACAGAGACAGAGACAGACAGAGACAGAGACAGAGACATTGACAGAGACATTGACAGAGACAGAGACAGAGACAGAGACAGAGACAGGGACGGAGACAGAGACAGAGCCAGATACAGAGACAGACAGAGACAGGGACAGAGACAGAGACAGAGACAGAGACAGAGACAGAGACAGAGACAGAGGCATCGACAGAGACAGAGACAGAGACGGAGACAGAGACAAAAACAGAGATAGAGACGGAGACACAGAAACAGAGACAGAGACAGAGACAGAGACAGAGACAGACACAGAGACAGAGACAGGGACACAGACAGAGACACAGAGGCAGAGACACAGAGACAGAGTCAGAGACAGAGACAAAGACAGTGACGGAGGCAGACACAGGGACAGAGACAGAGACAGAGACAAAGAGACACAGATACAGAAACACAGAGACGGAGACACAGAGACTGCGACACAGAGAGAGAGACACGGAGACAGAGACCAGAGACAGAGACACAGAGACAGAGACAGAGAGAGAGACACAGAGACAGAGACACAGTGACAGAGACACAGAGACAGAGACACAGGGACAGGGACATTGAGACAGAGACAGAGACAGAGACAGAGACGGAGACAGAGACAGAAACAGAGATAGAGACGGAGACAGAGACAGAGACAGAGACAGAGACAGAGACA